>JBAKGM010023198.1:0-24533 GCA_037177215.1 Asparagus racemosus
CACAATAACCATATAGTTCAAATGAAGTGTGCTTTGGGTAAAATAAACCAAGATCAATTGTGCCATTTATATATTTTGTAATACGTTTTACCGCACTTAGATGAGATGATTTAGGAGAAGCTTGAAAACGTGCACATGCACAAACACGAAACGTAGTATCGGGTCTGCTAGTGGTAAGATAAAGCAAACTACCAATCATACCTCGATATAATTTTTGATCTATCTTCTCACCACTTTCAACCAAGTCCAATTTGACGGAGGTGCTCATGGGAGTTGGTGCATGTTTAGAGTTCTCCAATCTAAACTTCTTCACTAATTATTTCGCATATTTACTTTGTGAGATAAAGATTCCATTTTCTACTTGTTTGATTTGGAGTCCAAGAAAGAAGGTGAGTTCCCCCATCATACTAAATATTATACTAAATATTATACGATTCGTAAATTGAGGAAGAGTGTAACTAGCGGGGAACAATCTTATACCGTGGTGTGAACTTGTTTGGTGGAGAGCTTAGGGTTAGACTAGGGAGCGGTCTTGTATCACCTATTGGATTGAGCTTGTAATCTAGGAAAAACTTTGCATATAGTGTGGAAGCACCTCCTGACAAGGAGGATGAGTGGACACAGAAATTTCTCCCAAACCACTATAAAATTCTTATCTTTGTCATTGCTCTATGATTGTGCGGTGGTTTACATTTATCTTGTTTATTTTTCCATTGCGATTCTAATCTTTGTTTTTATTCTCGAACGAGTTGAGCAATCCTATTCAACCCCCTTACAAGCTTGCATCTAGATCCCGACACTACGACCTATTTGCTTTATGAAATTGGGGCCTAAAGGCAATTTTTTCCCTTAATATTATTCATACATATCTAAGTTTAGTGATGCATGTAATTTTCTCGGAAGTCTAAAAACTAACGGAAAAAAAGACACTGAATCCAAGAAAACGTACTTTATTATTATTACATTAGTATACTTCTCTTCGCGTCAAAATCGCTTACAGAGACTATTACCTACAAATCCAGGATCTAGAACATGAACCCTAGGCCTTTTTTTTATGTTTCTATTAACAAGGCTGCTTGCATCGACAAGTGTTGCCGCTGATGCAGTGACCATGGCCGCCAGAGTAATGGTGCTGGCAGAACTTGGCACACTCCCGTGTCTTGCATTGTGGACTATCAATCTCCCATGAGCACTCACAGCCCGGAGGGAAGGGCTCCGGTGGACATCCATCACCCATCGCCTCCTTCACGTTCATCATCCCTGTCATCGATTATCATGTTAGTTTAAAGTATGACCATAAGCAATTAAAATATATTATCTACGGTCTAATTAGGGGGGAAAATGGATACCAGATATAAAGAGGACGAGGAACATGATGGAGAACGAAACAGAAGTTTTCTTCATGGTTGCTTGATTTCTTTTTCTTTCGTTCTTTGGTGATATAGAAGAGAGGAAGTAGCAGGGTATATTTATACATGCATGTATATAAGGGAAGTTATTTTTTCATAAATGGTATTGGTGATATAGAAGAGAGGAAGTAGCAGGTTATATTTATACATGCACTCAATGCATGTATATAAGGGAAGTTATTTTTTCATAAATGGTATTGGTGATAAAGAAGAGAGGAAGTAGCAGGGTATATTTAGACATGCACTCAATGCATGTATATAAGGGAAGTTATTTTTTCATAAATGGTATTGGTGATATAGAAGAAAGGAAGTAGCAGGGTATATTTGTACATGCACTCAATGCGTGTATATAAGGGAAGTTATTTTTTCATAAATGGTATTGGTGATATAGAAGAGAGGAAGTAGCAGGGTATATTTATACATGCACTCAATGCATGTATATAAGGGAAGTTAGTTTTTCATAAATGGTATCTAGATAAATTTCTAAACAAAGTCACTAATTACGGTAACACATAGAAAGAATTTTCATGCATTTATTTCCGGTGAAATTGATAGTTTCTTTGTAATTGCTGGCCTTCCATGGCAACGATAATTATTAGTACTAATACGCACCCTTGTTAGTTGTTACCCACCACATTTTGCCTTGTGACCCTAGGTATACTCGTATTGATATTCTACTACCTCAATGGTAATTCCGTTAAGTTTGATGTACTTAATATTGCTTACAAATTGATAGATTTTGATTAGCTTTATTACCTATTAATCAAAGGGTTTTTCTAACGGGTGCCCTTGGACACCCTTTAATTTGGATAAAAATCTATAAATTAGGGATCGTACCTAAAAATATCCCCTTAGTATCGTAATGATTTTCTCTCTTCCCTCAAATGCCTTAGATACCACCACATTTACTAACGATTCTTTCTCCTCTTCGTTTTTATTTATGTATTTAAAATTTAATCAACACATAATAAATTTTTTTAGAAATAAGCATATGAATAATTATTTACATAAAAATATTTTTAATTAAAAAATTATTGAATTATAAAAAATTGTATTATAGTTACCCAAAATTATCGGTGGATTAAGTCCAATTCTTTCAATGAATAGGCTTATTAGGAAAAAATAAATGAGTTTTTTCATAATTATTTTTTTGAGGAAAACTAATAAAATATTTGGAATGAAGTAAGAAAGAGAGAAACTAAGAGTCTTAGTATAAATTAAACATTATAAATTTAAAAGTAAAAGAGTGAAACAAGGAAGAGAGCATTATTGTGAGAGTTAAGGCATATCATTATGAATATTTCCTGATTTGTACATTTCTTATCCATATTAACATACGGGTGCCAAAGGGCACCCGTTAGAAAAACACTTCATCAAGTAGATACAAAATAGATGGAAAAAAAAGTAGAAAATTCCTTTTAGATCCATCATTATGGACATATAAGCATTGAATCACCTTACATGTAATTTGTAAATAACTAAAATTTATTTGAGAGGGAAAAAATCTTAAATTCTATTATTTGTCATATATAGATAACATATCTTCTTCCCTACATTTTAGGTTTTACTCTCTCAAGAAAAACTTACATGTTGGGGTTCGGGTAAGAAAAGATCAAAGTTGCAAAGAGTTCTGTGAGACACCTTTACGTTCAGGGGGTTATGTAAAACAAACAAAGCGCAGGGGATTTATGTGAAAACCCCCAAAATTGAGGATGTTTTGTGAATTTAACCCGAAATTTAAACCCAAACCTACTGTTATGATAGATGTCTACAGTTTACAATCTTTGCATACAAATTTCTGAACTATTAAATCTATGATCTTGCCATTAATCGTACGTCTTTTGCTTTAGGTACTCTAATTAATGATGTAGTTCAAGATTAGCTAGCCGAGTCTAGTAACCTTTGTATGTGTGTATATGTATTTATACACACACCCGAAAACGCTGAAACTTGGCTCATAAGGCAAGTTTGCAAGCAAAGCATACAAGTCAAATCAAAATAATAGGGAACATTCATTTTGTTCAAGTTGATATCTACACTTTTATAATATGAAGATAGCAGAAATCAAGTGATTTAATATTTTTTCATATTCATCAATAAGGCACAAAGTGAATGATCCAAATTAAACCGAATGTTATTAGTTTAATAAAATTCAATATACCAGGGGTTTAAATGTTTAAAGAATGATGCGATAAAAAAATGTTTAAAGAATGATTAAAGGTTTGGATCAAGAATATGTATGCAACATGAAATAGGGATCCTATCAAAATCACCTCTTTGAGAGTGAGGTGATCTATAGCATAAAAGACTTCTAATTATCAAAGGAACCCTCTAACCATTTGCGAATGGTATAGATATTCCCTTTTTGTGGGGTGGTCTAATAGAATCCTAACTCTACAACATGCTATTTTTCGACATCTATTATGCATACAACCCACATTTTACAATTGAGTTAGTCAGATCAATTCACGATGACATGTTGACTTGGTCAACTAGATACGCACTTTAACCCCTAAAGGTGTGACATTTGCACTCAACATACAATATAGTTATGGTCCATGGGGTTGACCCTCAAGCTCGTGTATAACAATATGGGTCCATGATATTCGGTCTCAACATGTCGGTCATTATGCCTTATCTCAATCTAGCTCAGTTTTTATATCGGTCCGCCCCAATAAGAGATGATTGATTCAAACTGTATCCTATATATCCTCAATATACCACTTTAGAGGATATCAATCAAATAATCAATCTCTCTAATCGTTTACTTCTATAACTGGTCAATATATACATACAATGGTTGTACTGTCCTATGCCAATGAAGTACTGCTATGTGGTAACATTTTCCACTCAAATAAATACCTTACTAGTCAAGTGACTATATCAAGTGCCAATTATTCTCCGCAACAACCTTGACTATGAGGATGGTGACATATGTAGGGGCTGGTTTGCCCTAGGCAATCAGTATAAATACCCCTTTCACATAAGGTAAGAACAAATTGAAGGAAAGAGAGACTTTGACCTAGGCTCACCTCTGTCGACCTGCGTTAAGAGCCATGTTCTTCTAAAACACTAGCCTAATTACTTTCTCCCTACGATCTTTTATCAAGGATATAACATAGGCATCAGAGGGATGTTAGTGGACAGCCCATCATCATCCATCTGACGCTTTTTCTATCATCTCAGGCCAATCCAAGCAGACTCAACTACACCCAGATACGAAGACCCACTTCTGTCATCAAAGCTGATTGAGGGGTCTTCTATGAGATGTCTAATTGTAGGTGTTAAAAATTACCTGTAGGTGCCCGAACGTGACTCGTGACGATGGATTGGTGATCGATGACCCATCCGATGATGCGACCAAGAACAGCTGACGACGTAACTACGCCGCAAAACGCATGAAGTGAGTCGAAGAACGTATGAAGTGAATCGTCAAGGCGTGCAAGTTAGTGAAGCGATGAATCGTGGAATAAATCTAACGACGAAGCTTCAGATCAGCGAGCTTCGACAAGGCGAATCAACCGGATTCAAATGTCGACGAGACGGGATCAACCAGACTTGAACGACGATAGAATTGAGTCAACTGAACTCTAAAATTGACGAGACACACAGTCGAGCTCGGGAATCGAGGCTACTAGATAAACCAGACTTAAAAATATTGACGGAACAGGGTTACGAGAGCTTGGGAGCTGAGGCGGCTCGGCCAAGGCCGAGGCAACACAGCCTTGGCTGAGGTGGCTCGACCAAGGCCGAGCCACAACCTCCCAACCGACCCCCAACCCCTATAAATAGGAAGGGGGCTCTCATTTGCTTGGGGCTAAGAATTTTGCACCTGTTGGAATTTTTTTGTATGGGCTGGATTTCTGAGAGCTTTTTGCACAGATCTGAGCCTTTGCAAAGAAGAAAATTCAAATCTACATCTCATGTGAGCGAAGAACTCATCCCGACTCAGATCCATATAGCGAGGAGAAGATTTGGAGGGGATTCAGAGCAGATCTACATCGATTCAGGTCAAATCTATAGGTTTACCCTCTAGATTAAGCTTCGTCTTAATCTCAGGGTTCGTGCATGATTTCGCTTAGTTGATTTCACCCACTCCGGCGATCATCTACTTCGTGAGTTGATCCCCCTCAGCGATTATTTCCTTCATGAAATAATCACTACAGATCTGTAGTTCTAGCATCTAGATTTGATCATGCGGTGGTCCACAGATGAAGAAAAGAGTCCCCGGCACATGCCAAGATCCCGCACAAGCGAGGATATGATAAACAGATCCTGCATTTATTCACAAAGGGAAATAAAGTTATAATCTTTGTTGATTTTTCATTGTAAGCCTTATAAAAAGGTGATCTTTTTATTTGAATCTCGTTTTCAAGGTCAAATGCAAGGCTCACCCCCGCGTTTTCAAAGCTCAAATGTGAGGCTCACCCCCACATTTTCAAGCTCAAACGAGGGGCTCACCACCGCGTTTTCAAGCTCAAACGCTGGGCTCAACCCCGCGTTTTCAACCTCAAATGCGGGGCTCACCTCTGCGCTCTTAAGGCAAAACGTAGAGGTCATTGTTAAGACGCGAGGGTCGCTCCAGAATGCGAAATATGCATTGGACTCGTTCAAACACGATCTAAACGGTTCCCAAACTATTTTGCATGATCTGAGGGCAACTAGCCCTCATTTAGGAGAGATTTAAGGGGTAAGTTACACCCCTTAGAAACCTATAAATCGCTGAAAAATTAGCTGAATGAGGGCTTCAACTTCCACATAAAAAAGAGGGGCTTTTGGGCTTTTTGGCTTTTGAGGAGCTTATCTTTTAGATCTTCAACTCCCATTTGAAAATGGCCACTAAGAGGACTTCCACAGGGGCAAGAAGTCTTCTTTGGAGGGATCCAACTCCTTTGGATCGGTCAAAAGTTGTTAGAGTTTTAAACTTGCTCTGCGAGTTCTTTCTAACGTCATTCCACGAGCCAAGACAGTCACATCATCAATGGGATACAAGATTCAAGCTCTCATCGCTACCGTGAAGAACCCAGCCCTAAATAAAAGGGAAGATCTCCGTCGATCCTTTCTTCTTTTCTAAATCGGGCAACCGATCGAGGAAATTTGTAATTCCTTTTTATAAGTCGGTTAGAGAGAGATTACTTTGAGAGATTATAACACATTCTTTTTCTAAGTTAGTTAGAGAGAATAACATCGATTTTACATTTTTTTGAAATTTTTTCTCACGAATAAAATATGGCAAATCTGCTAGGCACAACTTCTTTCACAGACGAAGAAGTGGTGGCGTAATCTGACATCCAACTCATGAGAACAATGGTGGAAACTCTAGCTGTGGAGTTCGACCAAGCGAGCTATGAAGACTTACTTTCTTACGGATCCCTTAGTC
This sequence comes from Asparagus racemosus, assembly GCA_037177215.1. NCBI lineage: Eukaryota > Viridiplantae > Streptophyta > Magnoliopsida > Asparagales > Asparagaceae > Asparagus > Asparagus racemosus. The sequence continues at coordinate 6,790 of JBAKGM010023198.1, forward strand.
CCAAGGCTATGCACAAGGTTCGTAAACTCTCCAAAAAGACTAAAGCTCCATCCATGGTCAACTTGCCAAAGGAGTGTCTCTCCTGGGGGTTGAACTGTTCATGCGGTTCCCTATCTGAAAGAGAAGGCTTGGCTCCAACCGAACTCGTCAATCGAGTTAGAAGCCCCACACCCGTGCCCAAGGCAACGGGTCGCAAAAGGCCTATCACCACGATTAAACTGATCAGTACAGATGGTGACATCGTGGCAAAAGATTTAAAACAGGCTAAGAATGCCGCTTGGCGGAGGAGAAGATCCCAACGACGAGCACAACTCTGAGGAAGCCGATCTCTCAATCAACGTGAACTTCGCAATTGTGAGCCAAGACACGAGCCTCGCATTTCTAAGCCCAATCGCGGGCTTCACGATGGTCAAATGGAACGCTGCCTTCAAAGGCGTGTTGTACAAACAAAATGTGGGTCTCAAATCCATGTAAAGCAATCACAACGCGACCCTCAAAGGAGCATTTCACCAATGAAATGCAACCCTCAAAGGAGCGTTTTCCTAACCAAATGCGACCCCAAGTGGAGCGTTGCTAATATAAAACGTGGACATCACATCCGTGCTCCACAACCATAACGTGACCAACAAGGAAGCATTTCACAAAAGAAATGCGGACCTCAAACCCACGTTCCACAACATGAACGCAACCCTCAGGGTAGCATTTCTCAAAGTAGACACGGACCACGCGTTAGATGCGATGGTCATGTCTAAAAAGACCAACATGGATTTAAAATCCATGTTCGTCAAATCTGACCCGTCCAATCATAGACTGGGGGTTCCGGTTAAAACCTCTCGATTAGTGAATAACTCTTCTCGAGTCTCTGCAATAGGTTTGAGCGAGTTTCTGTCGAGGGAAAGACCGATACAACAAATTGTTCATTCATGTCAATGTGAACGACTGCTGATTTTTACGATCCCCTCGAGATGCTAATGCTGCTCATGCACGACCATTTCATCGGTGTTCAACCCACTAATGAACATAGCTTCAGAGGATGAATACCCTGGAGTTACCGTCAATGTGGTTAGTAGGGGAAAGTCACTAGCTTCTAGTTTGGGCGAATCGAGTACCAATCGTTCTCCAAGTAGAGAAATCTTAGATAAATTTGAAGCGATTTACCAACGCACCCGAACACAAAAGGGAGTCTTACGTCCAGTCGATTATCAAAAGTTAGCTAAAGCGCTAAAACCTGATGATGAGCATTCAGCCATTTCAGATTCCCAATCTTCCAGTTCTTTCGTGGACCATGAGAGTGTTGTCTACACAACAGAAAATACTGAAGATCTCAGAAAGGGAATCGAAGAGTATCAGGCCGTGATGCAAGAAAATATGCGGTCGTAACAAGAAGCCTTCCAGTCACAACAAGCGACCATCGATCCACTTCGAGACATGGTAGCCCAACTTGTTAGGGATAAAGCTCAATTTCACATGGTAAGCTCAACATCTCAGCCAGAATCATCACGAAGGAGGGGTGAATCCTCAAAACGAAGAGAAAAAGTGAATGAAGCTTCTAATCAAGAAGCTCATCACATAGAATCCTCATCTGAAGAGGGGAAGAGGACTGAGAATGAGCAGAATCCTCAGTCGGTAAAAATGAAAGAGTTGGAAGTCTGCCTCAGTACTATTGCTAATAGAAGCGAGCTCCAAGACGAGGGATTTGCTAGGCCTTATCTGGCAGAATGGGACTCATCCCCTTATCCTCTAAAGTTCGAGGCCCCGACACTACAAGATTTTGATGCAAGGGGTCACCAAACTAACATATCTATCATTTCAAGTCACAGGCTGGGAATGTGATATTAAACGACGCCATTCTAACTGGCTTGTTCATTGGCACCCTCAAGGTGGTTGCCTTTGAATGGTTTATCAAACTGCCCACAGGATGTATTCAGAAATGGACAGATCTAGAGAGACTCTTCCTATCAAGATTTTTCGAAGATGACACTGAAGTCTCTGTCCATACCCTTCTTTCCACTAAGCAAAAGAACGGAGAGTCCATCAAAGCCTTTGTCAGGAGGTTCCGAAGCGTGGATCTTTGATGCACGACAGGTATGATGCAATATGCACTGGTGGAAACTTGTCGGCATAACTTACAAATGAAACTCCTAGCCCAAATGGGAGTTGCAGAATGCCATTCATGGAGACAGTTAATCTCTCAAGGTGAACAGGCTCAAAAAATTATTTCCAGGCTCAGAGCCGAGGAAGAAAGCGAGCAATGGGACCAAGTCCAATCTTCTCAGCCAGAAGAAGACGATATTATGAATATTGAAAGTAATCCTCTTTAATAGGAAGGCAGGTTTACAAAGCTATCATCTTAACAATTACATCTGATAGTGCATTTGGCAATATGCCACGCCTACCCCTTTTCCCCCTTGCACTTCTTCAAAACTGGGGGTTGTTCGTTGGATTATGAGTAATAAATTTTCTGAGTTGTCATGATATCTGTCAACCACGAAATTCACAAAATCTTGTCACGTTAACCTAATACCTCTGATGATCAACTTATTGACTCTCATTAATAGAGTGATAAGTTCTTAAAGTTGCTCTGATTGCAACATATCCTTGTCATGTTAACCTAACACCTCTGACAATCAACTTATCGACTCTCTTTCCCATAGAGGGACAAGTCCCTCAACGTTGCTCAAATCGCAACACAATCTTGTCACGTTAATGTTACACCTCTGATAATCAACTTATCGACTCTCTCTTCAATAGAGCGATAAGTCCTCAAAGTTGCTCTGATTGCAACATATCCTTGTCATGTTAACCTCACACCTCTGACAATCAACTTATCGACTCTCTCTTCAATAGAGCGATAAGTCCTCAAAGTTGCTCAAATCGCAACACACTCCCGTCACATTAATATTGTACCGTTGACAATCAACTTATCAATCCTTCTCAATAGGATGATAAGTCCCTAAATCTGCTCAAATCGTAACTAACTTATTAATCCTTCTCAATAGGATGATAAGTCCCTAATCTACTCAAATTGTAAATAACTTATCAATCCTTCTCAATAGGATGATAAGTCTTCAAATTTGCTCAAATCGCAATCAATTTATCAATCTTTCTCAATATGATGATAAGTCCTCAAATTTGCTCAAATCGCAATCAGCTTATCAATCCTTCTCAATAGGATGTTAAGTCCTCAAACTTACTTAAATCGCAATCAGCTTATCAATCCTTCCCAATAGGATGATAGGTCCTCAAAATCTGCTCAAATCGCAACCAAAGCCTTATTCACACCACCAGCCCAAAGCCTTGTTAACACCACAAGCACAAAGCATTGTTGAAATCACCAGCCCAAAGCCTTGTTAACACCATAAGCACAAAGCCTTGTTCAAATCACAAGCCTTAAGCCTTGTTCACATCACAAGCCCTAAGCCTTGTTCGCACCACAAGCACAAAGCCTTGCTCAAATCACAAGCCCTAAGCCTTGTTCACACCACAAGCACAAATCCCTGTTCAAATCACAATACCAAAGCCTTGTTCATACCACAAGCCATGTAAATCTTGTTCAAAACACAAGTTTCATATTCTGCCCCCCGACAAAACCCAAACCTATCGACTCTCATCAATAGAGCGATAGGTCCTCAAAATCTTGTTCAAACTTCAAGTATGAAAGGCATGCCAAGTTAACATTATATTTTTGGCACCTTAAAAAAGTCTAAAAGGCTTGGTTGAAAACGCAAGAGTCAGCCACACGTTTCAAACTTCAACACGCCAGAGTTCATCCTTGTAACGACTAGCAAAGTACAAATCTCTTAAGCGAGGAACAATACCTTCTCAGAGTTAGACAAAGAAGATATCTAAAGTATTTTGAAAGCCCGTCCTAGTTAACCGCGAACTTTCAAAAACTTTAGAGGGGGGTTTTGTAGGCTGTCTAAAAATCACTACAGATAGTTAATCCTCATCAAGTACAAACAATGAAGGTCAAGACGTAACGACTTTTAGGAGACCAGAATTCAAAGATTTTCTACAAGCAATTAACGAAGGATACAATCTAACCACCTTCGCGCTAACAAGGGAAATCCCAATTTTAACGGTCTTCACAAGTACTAACAGGAGTCACAACCAACGACCTCTGTACTTCAAGAAAACATAGCAAAGATTATAAGATGATGATCTTTTAAAATTGAATACAAATTGATGTTCTATTTCATTAAAAACATGGGGCTAACCCGCGTTTTCAAGCTCAAACGCAGGGCTCACCCCCGCATTTCAAATTCAAACGCGGGGCTCACCCCTACTTTTTTAAGCTCAAACGCGGGGCTCACCCCCACGTTTTCAAGCTCAAACCACCCCTGCGTTTTCAAGCTCAAACGCGTGCCCCCCCCGTGTTTTCAAAGCTCAAATGCGAGGCTCACCCCCATGTTTTCAAGCTCAAACGCGGGGTTCACCCCAGCGTTTTCAAAGCTCAAATGCGGGGCTCACCCCCGCATTTTCAAGCTCAAACGCGGGGGCTCACCACTTTGCTCTTAAGGTAAAACGCATAGGTCATTGTTAAGACGCGAGGGTCGCTCCAGAAGGCAAAATTCGCATTTAACTCGTTCATACACGATCTAAACGGATCCAAAACTATTTTGCATGATCTGAGGGCAACTAACCCGCATTTAGCAGAGATTTAAGGGGTAAGTTACACCCCTTAAACTGCTATAAATATCTAAAAAATTAGCTGTAGGAGGGCTTCAACTTCCACTTAAAAAAGGGGGGCTTTTGGGCTTTTTGGCTTTTGAGGAGCTTTTCTTTTAGATCTTCAACTCCCATTTGAAAAGGGCCACTAAAAGGACTTCCACAGGGGCAAGAAGTCTTCTTTGGAGGGATCAAACTCCTTCTTTGGATTGGTCAAAACTCGTTAGAGTTCCAAACTTGCTTTGTGAGTTCTTTCCAACGTCGTTCCATGAGCCAAGACGGTTGCATCGTCAATGGAATACAAGATTCAAGCTCCGATCGCTACCGTGAAGAACTCGGCCTTAAACAAAAGAGAGGATCTCTGTCGATCCTTCCTTCTTTTGTAAATCGGGTAACCAATCGAGGAAATTTGTAATTTTTTAAGTCGGTTAGAGAGAGATTACTTTGAGAGATTGTCACACATTCTTTTTTTAAGTCAGTTAGAGAGAATAACATCGATTTTACATTTTTTCAAATTTTTTCTCGCGAACAAATATAAGCTAATTGCCCTTATAACCCTCTGAGTTCTCTCAGATTTTTTAGGGATTGCAATTCTTGTATCGCTTTCACTTTACTCGGGTCAACATGAATACCTTTGTTAGTGACAACGAATCTGAGGAATTTACCGCTGGACATTCCATGGGAAGACTTGGCAGGGTTCATCTTCAACTGATGAGTTCGCATGAGAACACCATCCTCAGGTCTTGGATATGGTCATTTTTGTTACAGCTTTTCACGACCAAGTCATCGACGTAACATTCAACCGTTTTCTAGAGATGATCCTAAAAAATCCTCATCATTGCCCGTTGGTATGTGTCATCTGCATTCTTTAGGCCGAATGACATGACTGTGTAATAGAAGATGCCGAGTGGAGTTCTAAACACCATGTGCTTTGCGTCATCCAGGTGCATCTTGATTTGATTGTAACCCGAGAAACCGTCCATGAATGACATTCCCTCAAACCCACAGATATTATCAATGATGACATCCGTGATTGGAAGAGGAAAGTCATCCTTTGGGCATGCGGCGTTTAGGTCTCTGTAATCGACACAGATCCTGATCGTTCCATTCTTCTTCAGGACCTGGACAATGCTTGCCACCCACTCTGGATGTTGTATTTTCTTGATAAAAACTGACTCTATAAGCTTTTTTACTTCCGCTGTGATTGCTTCCATAATTTGAGGATGAAAACGTCTTTGCTGTTGCTTGACGGGTTTAGCATCGATCTTGATGTTGAGATGATGCGTCGCCACATTGGAGTCGAGTCCTGGCATGTCCTCGTAGCTCCTAGTGAAAACATCGATATATTCCCTGACTAGAGCAATCAACTCTTTTTTCTCCTTTAGGGGGAGACTGTTGCTGATGAATATGGGCTTAGGGTGTGTTTCGTCACCCATGTTGACCTGGGTTACTTCATCCTCGGTGGGAGGTTCTCTTTGTTCGAACTGGTTCCCATACTGCATATTGAGGTGATGGATCCACGGGTCTTCCCATGTTGGCATCTCCTCATCATCATCTATCGTGGCGAGGTCGGCTGTCATCATATTCGACATCGGGCCCCTGAACACTTCACCGACGCTGACATCATAATCCCAGGTGGATGAATCAGATGAGTGTCCATCTCTCTAATCGGATAATCGATTATCGATCAACCAGCAGCACTCATCTTCTGAATAATATACATAGCCCAATCCTCTCCTGAATGCATAGTGATTATCGGGTTTCCCTTTTGGAGCGTGTGCAGCTTTGCGTGAAACTTGAGGACCTCGTCCGAAGCAAAGACCCTCTCCTTGCACAAAATCATACCCCGGTTTTTTCATGAGGTTCTGCGTCTCTGGACTGTATCTGAAGAGTTGAAGGCTAGGCTCAATTGTCGTTGACGTCCTCCCTCAAAAAGTGGTCCGGTGTTGGAATCACATCTCCTTTACCATAGATTGAGTTTTTTGTCACTTGTTCTACCTGGGTTGATGAGCGTTATCCCAAAAGAGTCCTAGAACTGCTTTTGCGTTAGACAAGACGATCGAGTCGGTAAGTGCAACTTGGGGTCACCGTACAATCCTGTCATCACATCAATAAGAGATAGTGAGTACTCTAAATCATCATTTTTTGCTTTGTCAGCATGTTGCCAATTACAACTATCATCCGACAATTCTTCATCGTCAAGATTGATTATAACGGGTTTAATGTCATTTATAACAAAACCACCATCGTAATTAAGCCCAACTTTAGGGTCGGGTTCTTTGCCGCTATCCATGTCTTGGGCCAATGATACAGTATCAGACTCGCCACCATAAAGGAGGGAGTCAGTGAAGTAATTCTCCAATCCCTTAAACGGTTGTTTATCTGCGACCACTGTCTTGACCTCATTATTTTTGTCTACATATTTCAGACACTGATGAAGAGTAGAGGGAACTATAACATTACAATGGATCCAAGGCCGACCCAATAATAAGTTATAGAAAGTCTCCACATCAATCACATAGCATGTGACTTCAGACTTCAAATCTCCCATTTGACACTTAACTCAGATTTTAACAAGCGGCTGAGACCCACTGGTGTTAAATTCGTGGATCATGGTGCCTGTTGATGCCAGCTTACTGGTAGGAATCCCGAGGCTGTACATCAGGCGGAGGGGCATGATCTCACCGCGGAACCCAGATTAACTTGGATCTGGTTAACTTCATTGGAGCCAATATACCCAATAAAGTATAAGGGCCTGTCATGCCTCAAGTTCTTCGCTTGCATATCTTCTTTGGTAAAGGTGATGCAGGTAAAGTGCTTGGTAGCGAGGTTGCACTATTAGACAGAAGACTCTGGCTCTTCGGGACTTGGCTTGATCTGAGTGAGGAAGACCTCAGAGTCAGCTAGGGATTCCTGAAGGGCCTCTCTAGTCTCTTTTGATAATCATAGCAGCTCATAAAGCATTATCCTCATCGGGATATTAGCCAATTGGTTCATGACATCAAAGCGGTACGGTGAGCTCGAACTTCCCGGTTTATCTCTTCCGATTGGGCGATTGAATCGAGACTGCTTCGGGAGCTGAACCTCCTGTGGTTGTTTCTCTTTTGATTTGGTCGTGTCCTCCTTGGCAGTCACTTGCTGTTGTGATTTTTCAGCACGCGTAGGGGGAGTTATCTCCTAGCTTCGTCAATATCTTAGCATTGGGGTCAGAAGCTTCCGGATACTTGTACTTTTACTCGTGTCCGCTCCTGGTGGCAGAGACTTCAGGTTCCCCTCCGGAGAGCTAGAAGGTCACCATTTGTTCATCATCCTTCTCTAGTATTGCTGAAGTGGCATGGCGTAGTTTCCCCTTCCTCCTTGATTTCTTCCTAAATGAAGAGGCCACCCACTGATCATCTTCAAGTAGGTCAGGATGGACCCAAAGAATCTCACCAATTGAGGTGGTGTGCGACACAAGCCCCTTTTCACGTTGCCTGTGAGGATCATCATTTATTGTCTTCACCCCAACTTTAACAATGGGCTTCGGTTGAAACCACATTAACGGCACCGATCCGAAGTTGATGGATACTGCATTCATCCCCACCTTCTTCTCTTTGGATGGCTTCAGGGTGATAAACTCCTCATCAATTAAGGCTTGGATTTTATCCTTGAGATGGTAGCATGACTTCGTCGGGCGGTGCACTGCTCTCTGGTATGCACAATACTTCAGATCTGAGACCTTATCGGCCTCCTCCTAATTCTCGATCATTGGCAGCTGGATTTTATAATTCTCTAGGAGATACTTGAAGATGTCGGGTACCTCGTCCTCCTTGAAGGACTTTGGGGAACCTCAAAGCGGAGGGCTTTTGTTGTTGAGGCCTTTGCTGCCATTGGGGCTGCGATTGCTGTGACGCTCGCTGTTGCGGTTGTTGCTGCGGTTGCAGCTAGAACGTTTAGTTTGCGAGCACTGTTCTCGCCTACTCTTTCCCCTTGCCGCGTGGGACAAAATTTCATTTGGGAGCCTCTGTCGCTTGTTGGCCTCTTTCTGCCTTTTTTCTCTTAAAGAATCAGTTAGCTTATTCCCCACGCACCTTCAAATCCTTCCATCTCTTGGACGGCACTGTTCCCATTACCTCTAGTACGTCAACTGAGAGGTCATTGTGGCAGGTCTGGAGAATCAACTCCTCAATTATCGAGTCCCGACAATTCATCGCCTTGTTCCAGAACCACTTGATGAAGTTGTCCATAGTTTCTCCATCCTTCTATTTTTCATCCAACAGCGTCCTGATTGATACTTCGGTGTCGTTGTCGAAAAAATTAGTAGGGAAACTGTACTCCATGCGTCCCAATTGTTAATGCTCCCCCACTTGAGATGGCAGTACCAATCGAAGGCGGCTCCCTGAAGGGTGCCAACAGATGACCGAACCATCAGGGGTTCATTACTGGAAATGACTCCCATGTGAGACTTGAAGTAGATCAAGTGGTGGGTAGGTGAACCCTTCTTGTCGAACGGCGTGAAGTTAATTAGACTGAACTTTGCCAAATACGGGATTGATTCCCACTCTCTTGGATACGGACATGGTATACCCGTCTTCTTTACCTCTTGAGCGAAAATCAAAGAGTTGATTTTACTCTTGAGGTCCATTATCTTTTCATTCTAGGGTATATTGCCACTGGTGTTCTTGAGATTACCCCCTGTGTTTCGTTCATCGGGGGGATTATCGGTATCACGGTCTTCTTCCATGTCTGTGTCGCTGTCTATCTAATTGACGCGATGACTTGACTCACCCTGGTGGTTCATTAGCACCTAGATTTGCTGGTCATGCATCTCTCTCATCTACTGCATGGCCATCTCCATCTCGAACTTAAAGTTCTCCTTTTGCTTGGCCATAGCCTCTTCAAGCATTTTGGCCACTTGTTCCGCACTGATCACGAGTGCCTCTTGGGGTCATCCCTCGCTGGAAACCGTGTTATCAGAGGCAATTACAGAGTCATCATGTGACACTTCATCATCTGAGGGTAACCCCCTCTGGACTTTGCCATAGTTAGGACGTCGGATAGTCCCAGACTGCAACCGAGTTAATCGCTGCGAGGCACCGGGAATGGCATGTGACGACGCCCCCTTGCCAGTCATAGTGATGGTGACTCTTGGCAATTCATTGTCTTAAGGCACATATTTTCTTCTGCAGAAGCATCTTGACCTAGGTCTTGGCATTTCGATACCACGTTTAACAACCGACACCCTCTCCTGAGCTGCTTTGGTGCAGTTGCACTCTGACAACACCGTCTTGATCAGTTTTGAATATAGACAATGTGCAGGCTTCTCTGGGAAACTCCTTTTTCGAGATTTTCTCGCACCCCCAGCACGGTAGTACAACTCATCGGCCTGAATGCTGGAGCAACCCATAGTGTGTTGGCAAGACTTCTCAGGTATAACGTCATCGTCATTAGACGAAAACGTTTCCTTCTGAGGACGGACCACTTTATCAAGGTTCCCAAAAGTAACTCATCCCGGCGTTCGGGGGTGAAGTCTCGACGGACACTTGAACCTCGACTGGCAATCCGGTGTGAGTAGCCACAGGAGTCTTCCTGTCTTTGTTGAGGTGGGTGTGACCTCCCACATTAGGAGTGACCCGCGACTTCCTCAATGGACCCAAGTTCTCCTTGATTGGAATTTTGCTTCAATCATCTCGTAACAGGCCGAGGTGCTCTAACACTGTCTTCTTACTTCGGGGTGAACCTACGGGATCAGCTGAAGTGGGAAAAAGCTTAGCCAGAGGTTTGGATGTGGACGCCGGCAGTGGCCTCGGCGCCGGGGTGATCTGAGTTGGGGCGCCGGACTTTGGCCTCCAAAGTTGATGGATCTTTAGCGGCTTCGTGGCCACCTTTTCCTTCTTTAATTTCAAGCCTCTTGAACTAAAGCCTGTACATAAGCAAGGAGTGCACGGTGCTTGCGAATACGATCCTCCAGCGTTGAACGGTTCTTTCTAACTCTGACCCATTCATTCATCGACAGCTTGGAGGGGCTGTCGAGCATCTGATGTTGAAGCCTCTGATTGGTTCTAGATCTTAGATCTACCTCATAGCGAATCCCATCCGTTGACTACAAGGCCTTGGTGAATCGACATGCCATGCTTTGTCGCCGTCTCTACGGAGCTCTCTTTGAGAGTGCGGGCGTGCCTTTGGTGGTCATCCCTAGGAGATGAAGTCTGCGGGCACCAAGGGGGAAATGCTGCTTCCTATAATCTTGGCAGTAGCTGGGCTAGAATCTTACTCTTAGGACTCTAAATCTGAGGCCCAGCGGATCTTCCTTGCAGCGGAGATCATCTTGGACTTACGGGGAGAGGAGGATCTGGATGAGGAAGAAAGGTACTCCTCATACTTCTGTTCGTCAAATTCGTATTCGACCTCATCATCAATCGGGATCTGGATCTATGGCTGCGGCACGACGATCTCAGATTTGAGATCGTTGGCTCCCACTGTGGTCGCTAGCTTGTTCACAGGAAAAGTTACTTTGATTTTCATTGATGAATCTATTACAAACTTTAGTTGCTTACAATGAGATTTAGAAAAAAAACGATCGCCTTTTTATAAGGCTTACAACGAAAATTAGATAAAAAAGATTACAACTTTTTCATCTTGATGAAGAAACGCGGGATCCATTTATCGGATCCTCGCTTGCGTGGGTGTCTTTGCCTGTGCTGGGCACTCTCTTCCGTCCGTGGACCGCAGCGTGATCGTGATCTGAAAGCGAGATCTATAGATCTATGGGGATTATTTCATGAAGAAAATAATCGCTGACGGGAATTAACTCACAAAGGAGATAATTGCCGGAGTGGGTGAAATCGACCAAGCGATGTCAAGCACAAATCCTGGGATTAAGACGAAGCTTAATCCAGAGGGTAGATCTTGTAGATCTAATCTTGGACTCCTCGAACTTCCTTTGCGTGATGCATAAGGCTTGCTAAATCTTCAGATCTGCGTCAGGAAGAAATCTGAAAAGCTCGTGTGCAAGAAGACCAGTTCCAAAAATTCCCAGCCCCTTGCAAATGAGACCCACCTCTCTATTTATAGGCTTTGAGAGCGGGGATCTATGGCTCGGCCAAGGCCGAGCCACCTCGACTTTCGATCAATCCTTTTTTCTGATTGAGTCGATCTAAGTCCGATTTGGCTCAAAGTTGTCAGTTTCGTCGATTCCAGAGTTTGATCGGTTCAGTTCTGTCAATGTTCAAGTCTAGTTGGAGTCGTCTCATTGATTTCCTCGGTGCCTTGGCCTTGATTCCCTCGATGCTTAGGCTTCGCTTCCTGTGGCACCATGGCTTTGATTCTTCCGACGTCTAGGCTCTGATTTTCTCAGCATCGTGGCTTCACCATTGAGTTCGCGTCTTGTTGACTTGCTTTATGTGTTTAATCGACTTACTTCATGTGTTGTCATCATCAACTGTTTGCCGTTGAATCGTCGTTGAATTGTCGGATGGCACGCCACATGCCAACTCTTTGTCACAAATCAGATTTAGGGTCTTATAGGCAATTTTTAATGCCTACATCAAGGACTCTAAAGAGAGATGTGCTAAGGATGGTGAAGACAGGTGGGGGAGTGATTGCCCTCCTCTCGGCCCTCCTGTCGAACCGATCGACGCGGTTGTTATTCTTGGCAAGGGGGTTCCTCAAGACATTCCTTGGCTCTTCATGCCTAAGGAGATTGTGGGCCAACTTAATCGGCGACGACACGGTTGGTGCTACGGCTGGGACTGAGACTGGAGTCAGCAGAACTGATATAGGTGGAGTCGGCATAGCGTTCGGACTAGCCTCTGGCGTGCGGACTACACCTTGACTGGACTCGGCTGCCGTTGTAGCAGCTTTATAAGCCTCAGCGTCCTCCATGTTCGTGTAGCCGTAGGCCTTGGCCATCAGGTGTTCATAATTCCTGGTGGGTTTCCTGGCGAGAGCCTTGGATAGGTCGCCAGACCACATGCTGGCCACTAGTGCTGCCATGGCGACTCGACTCCCTGGGTTTTCAACTTCTAACATCTTTACTTGAAATCTCTTGAAGTAAGTCTTGAGATCCTCTCCTGCTCTTGCTTGGTGTGTATGAGCACATGAGGGGGCAATTTGGGCTTGGAGTCAGCCAAAAGGTGGTGAATGAAATTTCGGCTGAGCTCCTCGAAGCTCTCAATGGACTTCATCTCCAAAGCATTCCACCACAGCTTTGCGCTCACCGTCAATGTGACGGGGAAGTAGCGGCAGATGGTCCCCTTTGGCTCCTGCAGCATGCTCATGGTGTCAAAGTAATTCTAAACATGCTCTGCCGTGTCTCCTTCACCCTTGTACTTATCTAAGGCTGGCATTTTAAACTTCTCGACAGGCGCCTTCATGATTGAGTTAGTGAAAGGGGTGTTTCCTTTGATAGCATCTACAATGGCCTTATAAGCCTAGTTGTAGTCGCTGGCCCGCTCATGGGCCGAAGGAGTTGTCCCGGTGCACTCTGCACTAGGGAACCTTGAAGCTTCAGCCGCTAAACCCGACCGGCGTGGCTAGGGCTAGGGCTCTCCGCTATCGCCTCTTGGATCTGAAGTTGACGAATAGGGCCTGTGTGGGAACTTGGCTGCGCTTGAAGCGGCTGGGATGGGAGTTCCTCACGGCTCCTTGTAGGTTTGATGATATGGGGAGTCTCTGGCAGAGGCACGTGCTGCATGGGAAGAGGATTTGGGACCGTCGGTAGTGGTATGGTGACTAGCAGACGGCTGGGGCGCAGCCGAAAATGCCTGTTGCACTGTGGGGGTAGGGAAGCGGCTGAAAAACTCATCGGCGAAGGCTTTGAGCTGTGCTTTGCACCACTTGGGTGATCCTTTCTGTAGACTCTTGGTGCGAGGCTTGAGTAATGTAGCCCACGGGCAAGTTTCCCAACCTTGTATGATCATCAGCACTAGACATGGCTGCTGGAAGAGGGAAGAAGGCCCCACGGTGGGTGCCAAACTATTGATGGTTAGATTACACCGTCACTAACCTGTGTAGCATAAGAGTTTAGGAGAGTGGGGTCCGCTTCTTCTCCTAATGCCTGCTGATTATGCACATTGGTGGTTTCTTCTGCTCCGACCGGGAAACCTGTGGAAAAGGGGCGGAGTTGGGATCTCTAGTGGTCCCTCCGATGATCAAGTCAGTACGGCTAGTTTTAGAAAATTAATCTACTAGCAGAGTAGGACCTTTTTTATTTAGGGTTGCTTACCTTGATTACTGTTAGATTCTCTATTTGTATGGGAGTCGGAGGGTACTCATTCTGGCTGGTGCTGAGCTAAGGCGTGGGTCAGCCCTATTCTTACGTGTGCTGACTCAAGGATGGGACAGAAACAAATTGTGGAGGTTGTGCCGGACAGCTTTGACAAGTGTCGATTGGAAGTTGGCACGGGAGTTAGCACTCTTCCCACGGCATTAATGGGGATGGAATTAGTTATACATGCAGCCAAAGGGGTTCGAGGTGCCTTAATTATCGCATGAGATGGGGGAATTAAGGCATTGGTAGCTCAATTAATGTGATGTCGCCGCGCTGTCGAGCCTAAACTTAACACAACCATTGCCTGGGGACGAGAAATTGAGCTGATTGAGCGGAAAACGTTATGCCACCTAAAGGACCGCTAACACCGCCTTTCGCGTCGTCCACAGAGGTAGTCAACTGAGGGGATGACTAGTCCCACCTCTCGAGTCGCTCCTTGAGGATTAGTCGACTTGAAGAGTCGAGGAGGACGGCTAGTATGGCCATTCGCGTCTTCCATGAAGGTACTCGCCTAGGGGGGGACGACTGGCCTCGACTTTCGAGCCGTCTAAGGGATTCGGATTAGGGAGGCTTAAGCTCATCCCCTTATCTCAAATGTTGGCATTCCTCTTGGGATTCAAGGGCTAATTAGTGAAAAAATATTCAGGACCATAACAAATATAACTATAAAGTAACACTAAGGTAGGCTCAATGCAAAATAAAAGCAAAATAAGGTTAAAATTTTAAACAACTAAGAAATGTGAAATAAACTATGAATCTAAAAATTGTACCTGAGCAACATCAGTGAGTTGAATTGGGATGCAAACATGCAATAAAATTCTGCATAAAAATTATAAACTATGATCAATAAAATTGATGTTATTAAAATATTAAAAGTTAATACCATTCTATATCGATGTACAAAAAGTTATTGGCCACAGTGATGGTATCTTATTGTTAATAAAAAAACCTCTTTGATATGCTCTGTATATTGAAATTCATCTTTTTCTTCAAAGATCCGTCTTTAAGAATCACAAAAAAGGATGCAAAATCTAAAATAATTTAAATAGTAGAAGTTCTACAATATCAAATAATCATATTAATGGAATATGGAAGGTGGCTGGGGGCTCATCTTGAGCCCTCATCCTGTTTCTGAAAAAAAATATATATTAATGGAATAGATAATTAACATTCAATTTCAATATGCTATAACTATTAGAAGGTCACTTTCTCGCTGACGTCTTTGCAAGATTTATCAAAGGATGATCTATAAAATTATAAACGTAAAAGAATTAGCTGGTGTTTATCATAGAAAAAATATAATGCAATCAAACAAATAGTAAAGAGAAAACTGTTAGATTTAAATCTAATTAAATCTATTTGTGGCACATATGTTATATCAATATGTAATTCTATCACTTAAGGAAACCCACTAAAGTGATTAATTAATTTGGGTTAATGGATATTTAAATATTATCATGAGCTAAATGTGTAGATACTAGGTTGTAATTATAATTTGATGAGGGGCCAAATTATAAAAGTACAACATCTATATATAAAGGGTTATGGTCCCTAATCTAGGGTTAGACTTCTCTAGTTCTCTTCACCCCCATCAAGAGAGAAATTTGGCTTTAGAGAAATCCTAAGATTAGAAGATCCAAACCCAAGTTCAGATATCTATGGATTCAAGTATTACTTCAGCTCTCTTAATTTCTTTTAAGTATCACGGTATTAAGTTCAACAAAAACCCCTACACACAGAGTTTTTCAAAAAAAAAAAAAAAAAAAAGCAAAATAGCAGTCGATAGATGACGTCGAATGACCTCGAAGAGAAATCTTACGTTGGTTCGGAATCTATCTTCCACAGTGCGACTATAGCTATTTGACGAATGAAGGGCGAGGGGGGTGAAGCAAGATGGAGGGGAAAGAAAAGATCAGTTTTGTTGAGACCTAAATGTAGGGGGTATCATGATTCGCGAATCTAGAAAAGGCAACTGCAATTATTTATGTAACTAGATAGTTTTTGGATATGAATAGTTTTTAGATATGCTTTATTAGGGGGATTTTAGATTCTTAAATTGTAGGTTATTCAAATTTCAAATTCAAACTTTAAAATCAAATCCTAAATTATAGATATTACGCAAATTATAATATAATTAAATGTAATTTTGTTATATTTAAATTTTAAAAAATTACTAAATAATGGTAACTGAAAATAAGGCATGTAAAGATTTGCATAAGATTATATTTGGTAACAAATAAAAGATAATTGCGCATGATTATCTCCCATATATAGCTGACTTTTTTGAATGATAAAGATTGATTTGAGATTAACGGCTAAGTTAAGTAAGATTAAAAAACGTACAGCCGAGATCCTTGCCCACGTATTGAAAAACTTTGTGAAGCAAAAAGATGACATGTCATGCTAAAATTAACTGAAATATATGCTGACTTGTCACAATGTGATGAGTTTGAAGTCATTTGGTGTTCACGATGTGATGAGTTGGAGATTAATTTATTTGAGTTTTTTTTTTTACAAAATTTATAGTAATATTAATAATATATTTGTTTATTTCGTTACAATACTCGAGTGGGGAAAAAAATTGAAGATGTTAATCCACCTTCAGCTCGAGGTGGAAGAAATCGATCGAAGAGAGTAAGAAGATGCAAATAGGAACCAAAAGTTTCTGCCGATTTTTGAAAAATATTTTACAGCGAGATTTTTATTTAAAAATGGTAAGTTCGTGATAATTGTGGTGTGATAAAGCAATGTAAAAGAACTACATGATTTTATGTTTCTTGTTTGGAGATTAATGGGTAAGATTTAATATGAATATTTAATGAAAAATTAAGATGTAGATGAATGACGTAGGTCTTTTTACACATGGCAAAAGAAATTGTGAATGAAAAACTGATGTGACACTTTGTGGGGATCTTGTAGTACTTTGGTTCTTCTTGAGAGTATACACTAGTAAAAATAGATTTTTACTTGAGAAATAAGTATAGCAGTTTATTTTTGAGGGAGTAATTAAATATTAATAATAATGAAATGGTATTTAGGAGCAGTAAAATAGGATTTATACTATCAACTATTGATTACAAATTCTACAACTTTGTCAGATATCATATTTCTCTTTCTTGAATTAAAAAAGAAAGAGAAATAAAATAGATGAGTATTAGTTAATAATTTTAGTTTATGTATATGTTATATATAAATACTATTAACCTTCAACCTAGATGAAATGTATCTCTATTTGAGAAAAATATCAAAATATAAACATAAGAGAAAGTATTTCGACAAAATTAACTATTTGGTTTATTGTTACCTATAGTGATGATAAAAAAGGAATAAAGAAAATACAATTATACAGAAAATTGGCTACAAATATATAATCAATTTCAGATAAAGGTCAGATGACTATATAGTGTTAGTTGCTTCTTCACTTTGTATCATTCTTTCCATAGCGGGAAAATGAACAAAGAAAAATTGGAATTAAAAATTAAAGGATTAATTTCACTAAATCTGCAATAAGTTTTGGTGTCTTGCACTTAACCCCCAGTTAAGGGTAAATTTAACTGAACCCCAGTAATGTTTATTAGTAATGTCCCAATCTCCATCTTAAGGGAGTGTTTGGTTCACCTCTTTTAAGAATTTTTTTTGAGAAATGGCACTTTGATAAATAAAAGTTTTCTTCCTATATGTATAAATTGTGTTTGGTTCACCTCTAAATTTATAGAAAACTTTTCCATTAAGTACACTTTATGGAAAGTTTTTCTTGTTTTGATTTCCACTCAAATTGGAAGGAAAACACCAAGAAATATGACACAACCCAATATAATATAATAAA
>JBAKGM010023243.1:0-24512 GCA_037177215.1 Asparagus racemosus
TTTGAAGTGGGTATTCATGACGTGCACTCTGTTAGCTTCAAGAATATGCTTCGGTGAACATAGTTGGTGGCTAGCCAATATGATGCACCTAATGTTCTTAGGTGGTAAAGCAAGTGTAGCTGCCAGAGACGCTAAAGTGTCTGCAAGGGTATTCCCGAGGCAAGCTACATAGCTGATGTAGAAGCCTTTGAAGGATTGTGCAAGCTTCATTGCTGCTTCGCGATAAGGTATGAGGTCATTGTAACAGACCTCGTATTCTCCTTTGATCTGATTTATGACCAATTTGGAATCACCCTAAGCTTCTAGATATTTGACGCCCATGTCTTGAGCGAGTTGTAAGCCAATTATAAGGGCGTTATACTCAGCTATATTGTTAGAGCATGGCTCAGTTAATGAATAAGCCCAAGGGGAGGACATGTCCATGAAGGCAATTAGCACTACCCCCACTCCTGCAGCGATCACTCCCTTGTGGTTACGTCTCGATGCACCATCGAAGTATAATTGTCACATTCAGTGCTCTAAGACAACATTTGACTCGAGAACTTCATCTGGAATGTGCTCGTAGAGTTTAGAAAATTCTGGGAAGGGATGCACTACTAGAAAGTCGGCAATCACTTGACCATTGATTGCTTTCTGTGGTACGAATGTCATGTCGTATTGCGGGAGGAGCATTGCCCATTTTGCTAGCTTGCAATTCAGTGATCCTACCTTCATCATGAGTATCCACAGAAGATTAACTCTTGAGATGACATGAATAGATTGGCCGGTGAGTTAGTGTCGCATCTTATGGATGGCGAAGAGTAATGCCAAACATTCCTTCTCTATCGGATTGTATTGATGTTCAGCGCCTACCATTGTCTGGCTGAGGTAGTAAATGGCTTGCTTTTGGCCATCATCATTCTTTTGAGTGAGAAGTGCTCCCAAGGAATGGTCCATTGCTCTTACATAAATCAAGAATGGTCTGTCTGATTTCGGTGTGACTAAAACCGGCGGCTTTGTGACATACTGCATGATCTCATTAAAAGCGTCCTGGCAGACATCATCCTAGGTGAATGAAATACCTTTCTTCATAAGTCTTTGAAATGGTTGACATTTCCCAGACAAGTTGGCAATAAACCATCAGATATAGGCAAATCGTCATTGTAAGCCTCTAATTTCTTTGAGATTCCTTGGAGACGACATCTCTTGGATGGCTTTTACTTTCTCGAGATCGACACGTATTCCTTTGGATGTGACATAAATCTAAGGACTTTTCCTGACGACACCCTCAGAAAGAATTTGGTTGGATTCATCTTGAGCTAGTGTTTACGCATGATTTTGATTACCGTTCTCAAGTCGTTAATATGGTCTTTCTTATGATGACTTTTGATTGCATGGTCATCGACGTAGCACTCGACCATCTTGCATAAATGTTCATGGAAAATCATGTTCATTGTGCGCTAATAAGTAGCTCTAGCATTCTTCAAACCAAAGGGCATTACTGTGTAACAGAATACTCCTAGAGGTGTTCTGAAAGCTGTGCACTTTTGATCATCTGGATGCATTTTAATCTGATTGTATCCAGAAAATTCAGCAAAGGCATTCTCTCGAACCCACATGTGTTATCAACCATCACATCTGTTATAGGGAGAGGGAACTCATCCTTTGGAT
Organism: Asparagus racemosus; assembly: GCA_037177215.1. NCBI lineage: Eukaryota > Viridiplantae > Streptophyta > Magnoliopsida > Asparagales > Asparagaceae > Asparagus > Asparagus racemosus. Next base: position 1,651 of record JBAKGM010023243.1, read on the forward strand.
AGGTAAGGTTGAGGTCTCGCAAGTCAATGCAGATCTAAATTTTATCGGTCTTCTTCATCACCACCACAATGTTGGCTACCTAATCAGGATGTTGTTCTTCACAGATGAATCCACATTGAATGAATTTGCAGATTTCATTTTAGATTTGCCTCATTAATTCAGGATGGTAGCGCCATTGTTGTTGTTTGACTGGTTTGACATTAGGGTTGATGTTGAGTTGATGCACAACCACGTTAGGGTCTAGACCCGGCATGTCTTCATAACTCTAGGCGAATACATCAATGTATTCTTGAAGGAGAACTATGAGTTCTTCCTTCTCAATGGATGATAAACTTTCGCTTATGAAGATAGGCTTGGGGTTGTTATTGCTACTAATGTTAATTTGAACTACCTTATCTTCGGTAGGCAGTTCCCTGGCTTCAAAGCGTGACTCTCATTGCTTTTTGAGCTGTCTCGTCCATGGATTGTCTTCAAGATTTTTGAACACTTCAGACTCATCAAGATCACCAGTCAGGTCGTAGGAGACCATATTGATCGTGAATAAGGCACCAATGCTGATGTTAGAGTCCCAATCGGACGTATCTGAAGAACTAGAATTGCTGAATGCTTGCCCGATATGTGGTTCAGCTTCTGGGAAGATGTAACCTAGTCCACGTTTAGTTTGGTTATAATAATCAAGTACTTCACCTTCTGGCATAAAGGGGATCAAAGAAACTCGCAATCCTCTATTGAAATTCAACCCTTGCTTTGCGGTAAGGTCATATCTTATATTTGCCATAATCTGTTGAGATTGCTGGCTATATCAGGCAAATTCTGGCTCCTTCTCAGCTTCTACATCAGAATTTGATAATTGATATCGAGCCTCTACTTTTCTAAAGATGATCGAATTCTAGATGTTCCCTTTGGGATGTACTATAAGGATAGCATCCTGCGAATTATCCAATTGCTTGTAAGATGAATGCGATTCATGTATCGGCATTTGTGGTGTTGGTTCAGAAGTTAGCTTGTAAGTTGAATGCGATTCACGTATCGGCATTTGTAGTGTTGGTTCAGAATTTAGCTTAGCCATCAAAGTTTCGACTCTTGAGTTCTCAGACTCATAGTCTAAAGAATAGTCGTAAGCAAACTGTTCTTCATTAAAGGTCCAAATGCCTTGATCTCCAGTGGATTGGTTGACACAAAGGTCATCCATGGTAATTACAAGTGGATCTATCTCCCAGACTAAGTTAGCAATGGGATCTAGCTCAACATCTGCCTTATTACCACTCTCATTGTCTTTGGGGAGTGCAATCTCAATTGTTTGATTTTCATCATACAATAGAGAATCAGTGAAGTAATTCTTACTCCCTTGAAAGGATATTTTTCAGCATTCTGTTGGACTCCGTGTTTATCAATGTATTTAAAGCATTGATGAAGAGTTGAGGGGATGATCATATTAGAGTGGATCCAAGGACGTCCAAGTAGAAGATTGTAAGACGTTTCAACGTCGATGACGTAGCAGGTCGCTTCTGTCTTTAAATCCCCTAGTTGACAATTGAGTCGAATTTTTCCAAGGGAATAGCTACTGCTGGAGTTAAAGCCGAGGATGGTGGCATTGGTCCTTGATAGCTTATATTTCAGGTCTTTTTCTATTGCAATTAATGCAGATTACAATAAAAGATGACAATTGAACAAAGGAAAATTAACATTTCCTAGGGTTCTTTTCTGTGTGCCGGTGGAGCATCGATCTTGTACTCCATTGACAATCCGACTAAGACGATGTGTCTTTCATTGATTGATGATCTCTAATCTCTCAAAAGATAACCCAGTCTTCTCTGGATGAAGAGATATTCACAGATTCTTTCTCACAAGAACTGTTGATTAAGCTAGATGACTAGCTAAAGAGAACGAATCCTTTCTCACAAGGATCATTGATCAGACCAAATAATTAGATGATGATAATGATCAATAAAGATCAATGAGAATGGATGAGAGATGAGCTTTTTGTCTAGCCTCTAAATCTCTCTCTCTCTCTCTCTCTCTCTCTCTCTCTCTCTCTCTCTCTCTCTCTCTCTCTGTGTCTTTTTTCTCAATGGCAAACACATTTCCTCCCCCTTCTCTTTTGTGCCATCGTGCCCCGTGCCCCCTTTGCTTCATGTTGATTATGCCTATTTATAGGCTTGGGAGCATTAAGTGGGTGAGTTAGTGGGCCTTAACTCCCCTTAAACAAGTGAGTTAGTGGTCATTCACTCCCCTTAAGTTCCCTTAAATGGGTGAGTTAGTGGTCATTAATCGCTTCCTTAAAAGTAGCTTTTGAAAACGGTTATGGACGGGGTTCGCCAATATCGATCATGGGCGAGGTTCACTGCAGTTGTGGGCAAAGGTCATCACGAACATGGGTGCGCCTTATTCGGAAGTGGATGACTTGGTCCACTAGAGTTGATGTAGGCAGAATTCATTGGTTGGCTAGCTTCACCTATGAGTTTGAATTTGACACAGAATTCGACTCTAGGTTTTATCAACTAATGACACCTTTTGACTCGGCATGGGAGTCGACTCACATTCAATTAGGTTGAGACGAGTAGACATGGGTTGTCTGGCGAGCTTCGCTTATGAGTTTGAATTTAACACAGAATTCAACTCTAGGTGTGGCTGACTATTAGCACCTTTTCAACTCGATATGGGTTGTGTCGACTTGTGTTTGACTTGTTTGACGAGCGTCGCTTCAATCATCTTTGGTGAGCTTCGCTGTAGCTTCAGCTTTGGCAAACTTCACTCTGGCTTCGGCAAACTTCGCTATATGTCCCATGTAGGCTATTTGGGCGAAGCTCGTTTTGAGTGAGCCTCGCTAGAAACTTCACTTTGACTTGTTCTTAAGAGCGAGCTTCATTATGGCTTGGGCGAGCTTCACTATGGCTTGGCCGAGCTCTGCTGATAAGTTCAGATTTGACTGAGAATCTAACTTGAACTCATTTATTGACTCGGCTGACTTGAGGATGCCTTATGACTCAGCCCTGATTCTGTCTTGAGGATTGACTTGGACTCAGCTCCTCTTCGGATCAGATGCAGTCATGTTCACATGTGATCCAAGTGAACTTCGCTGTAGCCTACCATATGCTAATGCTTGAGCCTATCTGAAGTGTTTAGCCCATGGGTGTTTACTTTTTAGACTCAGACTTAGCATTGGGCCAATAGAGTATATTTTAACCATCTACAGCTTATGGCAAGGAATCCCTAAAAAACTCAAGAGCCTCCACAGAATAATGCTCACTGCAGAGCCAGGATCGATATGGATCTTCTCAATCTTTGCTAACCCTATATACCCAGTGTAGTAAAGGGGTCGATTGTGATGATAGTCGTTGACAAGCATGTCTTCTGTGGTGAAGGTGATGCAAGGCGTTCATTGTTGGCATTGATAGCATTGCTCTGGACCTTTATTGTGAGGAAGTTCAGTCACGTGAGCGAGAAATGCTTCATTATCATCTAAGGCTTCCCTCAATGCTTCCCTCGTTTCCTTTGACAAACGTAAAAGTTCGTACACAGTGATGCGAGCTGGGATGTTGTGGAGTTGGGCAATGATGTCGTATTTGAACGGGGCCTTGCGATCATTTGGAGGACGCTGCAAGGCCTTGTCGAATCGAGCCTCTTTTTTGCTTGGCCGGTTCGAGTTGCTTAGATATTCCCCGATGATTATAATCCCTTAAGTAATCCTTACCAGATGTTGTCCTTATTAAAACCATTTTCTCTCCATTTGAGTCAGTAAGTGAAGTGACATGCATAGATTCTTCTTCCATGATCGCGAAGATGGTATGGCAAGTCTTCGTTTTAGATTTAGACTTCGGACAAGTCCAATCTTCATCTTGAACGAGGTCCAGATGCACTCACATGATTTCCCCCTTCTTAGTGGTGAGAGGGATCAGGCCTCGGTCCCGTTGATTCAAGCAATCATGTTGATTATTTCCATCCTTGCAGCAGGAATGGGGATAACACTATTTTGAGCTTGGATTTTTAGCATAGAACCAAATTGGAGAGTTATCATATTTGTGATGACTTTCTTCTACTCAGGTTTGAGCTTAAGAATTCCAGACTCAACGAACGTCTGAATCTTATCCTTGAGGTTATAACAGTTCTTTGTCGGATGTCCTAACATTCTATGATAGATGCAATAATTGGGGTTTCCAATTTCTTCAGGGCTTCGAGCTTCAGGGAGCTTCAAACGATTCCCCTTGTTGAGGACATAGAAAATAGCAACTGTATGTTCGTCCTTGAACGAATAATTGTGCTAGAAATTTTTTCTTGATTCTTTATGCGAACTGTTGTTCGAATTCTGGACTCCCACTATAAAAGTCTCCTTAGCTTTTGGCTGTGACATCTATCCTTGCTTACCCTTGTTACCTTTAAAATTAGAGTAGGGTTCAAACATGTTGAAACGCTCTGATGACTTTTCAACTATCTTAGCTTGTTCCATTAAATCTTTCTAAGTATGGGTAGTAACAGCAACCATGTGAGCTTCAACCTTTGCTAGAAAGTTATGCTAGCAAGTTTGTAACAACATTGGTAGGAGCATATCTCGATATCGTAATGTCAACTTGCGTTATCGTTCGATGTACTCTCAGACTATCTCGTTCTCGCTCTACTTCTTAGAAAGGATTTTGGCCATGGTGACATCAGATTGTTCCTCGTGAAATTGTAAAAAGAACTTGGATTCTAAATCTGCCCAAGATCTGATTAAACGTTCAGGTAGATTCTGGAACCAATCAAAGGCTACCCCCTGAAGAGTGCATATAAAGAGATGTACTTTGATGGCGTCGTTACCTTCTACATTCCCCGTTTGTTGGTGGAAGTAGTTTATGTGTTGACTTAGAGATCCTTTGCCATCAAATGCATGTAACGTAGGTCGCTTGAACTTCATCGGGTAGGGAACCATATCCCACTCGTCGGGATATGGATGGATAATCCCTACTTTCTTAAGCTCTGTTCACTGAGAGAGAATATTGAGATGCTTTTGAATATCTTCCAGGGCCTTTGCTTCCTTACTTAGTTTCCCTAGTATCGTCATTTCTGACCTCACATGTTCGGAATCTGTGTCGCTCTGGTGTTCTTGATCTTCTTCATTAGGGTTTTTGCCAATTGGCCTTTTCCCTTTTGAAGAACTTGCTTGTGGACGAGGGTTGATCAAGAGTTGCTCAATCATCCACTCAATCCGATCGTCGGCCTCTTTCTTTTGGATCGCCATTTGAGCTAGAAGATCCTCTTTGTCTATTGCATTCACTTCCCATCTTTGCCCTTGACTCGAGCTAGGGGTAGGGTTTGATGCTATGGCTGAGTTGGCATCGCTAGTAGCGGGTTGATTTGAGGACTACGGTGATTGTATGGAAGAGTAGTTGAATGGAATCGCTACTTCCTTCCTTAGACTAGTGTTGCGAAACATTCCTTCAGCTTCTAGAAATATGGACCAGATGCTGGGAGAATACACTGGATTAGGAGAGCTATCTGTGTTTTCCTCATTATCTTCAGAAGTTACACTCATCATGTTGACAATGAAGACTTGAGTTTTATTTCGTCGGGTACATCGTCATCGTTTAGTTCGAGCTTCTGAAGGCTCAAGAACAAGACCGAGATGATTGAAAACTGACCGTTTGCATTGACAACCTTCTTAGACTACCGAGACTACTTCCCTGAGGGTCGCGCAATGCTGACATTGGCGAGCTTTCTTTAGGGTTAGAAATTCTTGAAGATCAACATTAATGCCAACCTTGCTAGCTTTGGTTGATGCGAACGTCGCTTATGATGAATTGGCTAAATGCTTGGCTAGTTGGAATTTTATTTCTCTAAGGGAATTTTGATGAGGGTTTACCCCCCTTCTTAGCTTCTAATGAGGAAGCATAGCGAGCATCACAAGACACTTTAAATCGAACTCCTAGAGAAATTGACGACTGGAGACCAAGATCAGATGTGTTAACATCTTGATTTTCATTCGAGGTAGAAGTCATTAGAAGCTGAGGCCTGAGATTAGATGTGTTAACATCTTGATCTTCACTCTAGAAGAAAGTCAGACTTCCTCCACCTTTGACGCAGTTCGTTCGGCTTTTAACTAGGCTCGAACCTTCCTCACCGCGGGTGGTATTCACATATGCGGGGTCACATTAGACCTGATGTTCGCTCTACGGTGAATTCTACGACAACTGCATGTAGTTGATGAGATTTCGTTCTTAGAAATAGATTCCTCGAACTTAGCTTAGTCAAATTCAATGACCAAAGTGTCAGCAAAAGACTCTAGGGTCTAAGTGTCAGTTTGCGACATGATCTTCTCGTCGGTTGAGAAGGAAGTCCCAGCAGAGTCGCCATCCTGTTTCGTGTCTTTTTCTATTGCAATTAACTCAGATTACAATTGAGAGACAATAATGAAACAAAGGAAAAAAATTTATTTCCTGGGGGCTCTTTTCTATGTGCCGGTGGAGCGTCGATCTTGTACTTTGTTGACGAACTAAATCAAGACTCACGAATCATTTGCTATTGACGAGGGTTGAATCACTTAGAAGGTAGCTCAGCCTGCTTTTAATGAAACTCCTCTGTGTATGCGTATGTGTCACTTAGCTCTCTTCACGCGTTCTCTTGAATGAATGATTTCTTCTCCTTTTATAGGCTAAAAGAGAGAGTCAATGATCTCCTTAGGACGTGGGTTAGTGGCCATTAAAATAGGAGATAGTGGGCGCAGTTATCCCCTAAAAATAGCTCTGACATGGCTATTTGGATGAACTTCGTGGTTCTGACGAGGTTCATAGAAGGCATAGGTGAAGTTCGCTATGGTTGTAGGCGAAGGTCGCTCGAACGTGGGGGCGCTTTCTTCGGAAGTGGAAGACTTGGTCCACTTTGCTGAAGTTGGCAGAGCTCATTGTTGAGCTTCACCAATAGGTTTGAATTTAGCACAAAATTCAACCATGGACGAGTCTCGGCTGGCGAGCTTCGCTATGATCTTGTCGTGGGCTTGACTTTGGGCCCATTCAGAGTGTGTAGCCTATGGGCGTTCACTCTTTAGATACAAACTGGTCATCGGCTTAAGTAAAAATACATTTTGACCGTCTACACCTATCACAGTCCACTTTACAAGATGCTTCTGAGTTATTCTCAAACGTTTGCTTGAGCATAACCTTTTTGGCCTGAAGCAAATTCACCAACAGGTGGAGAACACAGACTTCTTCGATGGAGTTGCCCTTCACTTGGGACAACTCCTGTTGGAGACGAGTAATCTCAGCTCCTCCATCAAAGAACATCCCCCATTTGGGTTAGAGAAGACTTAGATATGAAGAAGGTGAGATGGAAAAGGATGAAAGTGGAAGGAGCTATTTATAAACTCTCCGTAGCTAACTTCCCATAACAAACAACACGTTTTATGGGAAGTGATTGGACCAAACATAGAGGCTAAAAGATAGCCTAAATCTTATGGTGTCCAGTAAATATTACCAAATATTTGACTCCAAAGAGAAATCCTAACCACGAATCAAGGCTCATATCTAAAAACAACAGCCTTGGCGACCCTCATCTGTCATCACACCTTGCTCATACTGTCAAAGCTGAGCAAACTAAACCAAAGTTCAGGATCAAGCGAACATCACGATTCCAGGAACCTTGTTCTAACCCAAGGGGAGATGAATTTCATTCCAGACAATAAATTGAACGAATGTAAATGCTACTAAGCACCCAATCAAGAATAGTTTATGACAAAGGAGGCTACATTTAACATTACACCTCTGGCGACCAAAGTAGTCAAACTTCAACCCAACAAGACGAATCATGCTACGCTCAAAGTTACACGTATGAATATTACCCAAAGTATTTTGATCCCTGCTACAAGCCAAAAGCACAATCTAGAAAACGTCTTTAGGGGGGGTCTTGTAGATGGTCAAAATATATTTAGGCATGACCCAAGTCTAGGAAGTGAGTGGCCATGGGCAAAACACTTCATATGGGCCAAAGTATAATCCCACATCAAAGCCTACCCAAACAATAGTGAAGGTTGACCATACCTCAAAAACCCAAATGGGCCATGACATCCACATATGAAAACTTGAGAAATTGTTATTCGCTCTAAGTTAAGCATGAAAAAATTTCATTATTTCTAATAAAAATCTAAGTTAGAGTTAGGATACAGTATACTATTTTGAAAATCATTTCTTAAAAATTTACTTAGAGTTATCATAAAAATACTTGCTTGAGTATAAGACCAACTAAAAATTAGAAAGTTTAAAATTCATCAAGTAAATTAATTATTAATTAACTCTATCAAGTTGGCAAGTGACAATATTTTTTTATGTGAAAAAAGAAAATATTAAATAAAAGGAAAAAAAGATAACTAGCTTTCCCTTCCCCCACACTCAAATGCTGCATTGTCCTCAAGGCAGACACTAAAAATAAACTATCAAATAGTCATCAAACACAGAATGTAACTAATAGTGTACATGCCAAAAATAAAAGGGTACGAGTGACTAAAAATAAAAAAATAAAAGTACATCCGTCACTACTCATCATCGTCATCCTGACCTTTAGAATCATCCTTGTCGTCCTGATCCCCTAAGTCACTCCTTATAACATCCACATCCTCCTCCTCATAGTCTACATCGGTACTACTGATGTCCTCCTCCCCCTTAGGTGGTGCAACAGGTTAACGTCGAGGTTTTAGTGCCTACTATGGTGGAGGCAGAGTTGGCGTTTGAATTGATGGTGGAGCCTCAAATCTGGGTCTCATCTTGTAAAGGGCTATCATGATGTAGTGCAATTGGATAGTTTGAGTGTCGCCTTGTAACAAACTCTTTGATTAATAAAAATGAACTTTTTATCTAGCTGAAATTGTCCATCTCTTTTGTAACCGATCTGCACGTACTTTGCTTCTATAGTGTGTTTGAACTTTGCATGGAGTCATTGCTTTTGGAAGTGAGGCTTGGTCTTCCTTGTGTTGGCGAGAGTTAGTTTTGAAGTCCGCCAAATGAAGTGCGAACATATTGAGTTGAAGTTTTCTCAATTTTAGGACTTGGTGAATTTTTACCAAGTCATTTTGGCGACGTTCACTTTGTGGGGTCTCGAACAAACTGAGTTGTGATTTTCTCAATTTGGAGACTTAATGAAATTCACTATGACGATTTTGACGTGGTTCCCCAGAATGCTTGTTGAGTTGAGCAAGGTTCACTTACTTTAGAACCATTGTCTTGAGCGAAGCTCAGTAAGTTGGCTTAGGCAAAGTTCAGCCCAAAAGTATAAGTTTAAGTTTTTGCAGTTATGGAAAAACTTGTTTGGAGTGAGATTTCTAGCAAAGGTCAAAGCTGAAATTGATAGTGGGATTCGAGGCGAGATCTTTAGCGAAGCTTGGTAGCGAGATCTTCGGCGGGGTTTGGTAGCGAGATCTTCGACGGATCTGGCTTTAGCGAAATACTCGGTGAAGTTTGGGGCGAGGAATCTTTAGCAGAGTCTAGGGATTTTAGCCTATAAATAGGCTATTTTGCCTCCTTCTCCATTTTGATTTCAAAAACTCTTCATTTCCTTCAGAGCTCCAGTTCTTTTCAAGAATTCTTACTAGCTTTCCTCAATAGCTCCTCATCGTGTAATTTCTAGAGGAATAGGCTCTTCACGAGGAGCTCATCATTGGCCGAATGCTGATGAAACACTGGCGCCGTTGGAATTAGCCTTGGGTAAGTATCTTGTTTGCACTTATGAACCCATCAAATGGTGATCTTCAGATCAACCTTATTCATAGCCCATTGGGATTTGGATGACGCCTTGTGGTGTCTAAAGACTTGATCCACTGTTAAAGGGTGATCTTTATGACCACTTGTGGTCTTCTCTGATGAGCTTTTGTCATTCGCGGCAAAGTTCTGTTAGCAGCTATTAATGGCGCTTGTTGAAGCGAGCTTCATTCTTCGGGCGAAGCTCGTTAGCCCTTTGGGCTTCTGCTGCGGACTTCGTACAGGCGGTGTTCATTGCTATGTTTTGAGTGACCTTCGCTAGAGTGGGGGTTGCTAATTTGAGTGACCCTCACTTGGGCGAGATTTGTCTGACTTAGTTGGATGAGTTTCACCAACTTAAATATATGGATGAACTTTGCAGTTTTTGCTGGACTTTGCTTCATCTTATCAGTGCTCGGTCTAATTTGATCCTTGTCTGCTAACTCGTTTGTTTTATCTTTGTCTTTGTGCAGTTTCTTATTCGAGAGCCCCTATAGATCGTCTCCTTCATGTATCTGTAGTGTCTCACCTTGCCTCGTTTCATGCGCTATAATCTCATGAACAGGAGGATAGCATTAAGATAGGTTCTTTAAAGCATGGAGGTGGCTTTCGTCATGAGAGACTTTACAGGATTAACATCATCAGGCTGCATCTTGGTTTCGTAAGTGATGATGTACCGGTTAATGAAGTCCCTATGATTCCAAACACTTTTGGGAGCAAAGTTGCCAAGAATGATGCTCAGTATATTAAGGCAGACGCCAAGTTTCTCAGTTGGATCAAATTGGCGGATACCCAATCGTAGACCCATTTGGTTGACTTCGATGATGGTCGTATACTTCACACTGTGGAATTAGATGTGTGTGGGTTCCATGCAGGTGACAAGTTTGAAAGCTTCCATCATCAGGCGAGGGAATCGATATCTGAGCGAGCATTACTCATGGGCTTCATTTCCATTTGGCTGAATGGCTGTGTTGTTCCTTCTCAGCTGAAGGATCATATCTCAATCAAGGTGCTGCATCCTGTCGTGTTGCTGGCTTGTGGGTATAGTTTAGCTCTTTTGCCTGCGATGGTGAGCTGTATTCATCATGGCCTGAGGGAGTTGGCCACTGAATATCTAAAGCACGAGGAAAAGTGTCTGAGAAATCAAGTGGCTAATTCTCGGGTGGAGCTACCATATATGTACTTTGTGATATGGTTCGCCCAGCATTGCCCTCAGTTGATGTCAGCTACTATGCAAAGTAGAGTAAACGTTACTTTGCTCCAGAGGTTCGAACACTCCAAGTGGTTGGTCAAATATCTTGTCGGGATTCATGGAGTTCTCTAGCAAAAGGATAATTATCATCTTTATTATTGCTTTACTTCAATTGACAGAGTCAATCCGAGGGATGCATTTGAAGATGGTGTGAGCAGTTCGGGCTTCACTTGCTTGCCTAGCGAGTGTTTCAACTGGTTGGTGACCATTCAATCGGGTCACCTTATCGCTAGATTGAATGGAGCAGGGTGCTATATCGAGCCATACTTGTTGTGCCGGTTTGCTCAACAGTTTGGCTATGATTAGCTATACATTAGGATTTTGAATCTTAGATTGGTAAGTTTAGTAAGTGTGGTCGACGGCGCTCGCGGTTGGTATCACGTTGTCATTGGGGCCACTGGAGCTAAGGTTTTGCTTCCTCATCATACCCCTAACTGTTGCATGACGTTAGGGTTTTGCAAGTGGTACAACAAGGTGACTATACCTCACCCTAGGTTTCATACTAATAAATCTGGCTTGTTTTGGATCTCTCGGCGATACCGAGAATCTTCCCAGAGGGGTAAGAAGACCCGGGTTCTCATAATCTGTGACTTCTTAGTAGAGGGTATGCCAGATGACGATTTGGAAGCACCCACTAAATAGGTTGCTCCTTCGGTAGAGGTTAACAAGCTACCAGCACCTCCAAGGTAGGTTGGGATCAACATCCGAGAACTAACCGAACCGGTGGTTCGCTAGGGAGTGCCCGATAGAGGACGAGGCAAAGGAAAGAGACTGTTATACGCTCCTCCTTCTCTGCCACCTTAAAAAACTAGCGTTTGGTATCTTCTGAACTTGATATTGGGTTAGAAGTCTCCCCTGCAATTAGAGAAGAGCCTCCAGTAGTCCCTATTCAAGAGCCAGGAGTTAGCTCTTCAGGTAATTTCTCTCTTCATATGCTGGATAGTTTTGAAGTATCTTTGACTAATGTGCTTCTCATGCGTAGAGAAAGAACCTATTCCTCTGGATGATGACGAGAATAGAATGGGCTCTGGGCATGATGATACTGATGCTTACCTAACCGAGCCTGATGATGGGGTCGATGTTGGTGGTTACGCGCCTGGTACTTTCTTCAGCTCTTTCATGATGGCTTTGTTTTAATAGTTGATGTTTTGTTTGTGTGCTAGATGATGAATTGGACTTAAAAGTCATGAGCGAAGCAGTGTTGGCGTCCTTCCCCGTAAGTGGTTATTTCGAATCCATGATCGACTTTGAAGGTGCCTCAGGTACCTTACAGCCTATACCCACCATTGAGACACTCGAAACTCCTAGTTTGGCTCATGTTTTATTAGCACGGTGAAGGCTGATCATTCATGGATCATCTAAAGATGATGATGATCATCCAGCCTCTCCCATGCCTACAGAAGTTAGGGAGGAGGTGCCACCGAGTTCTGAATCCTGTCTGGGTGAAAGTTCAAGTGTGCCTGTAGTTGCTCTCGATGAGCCGAGGTTTCTTCCACAAGTGTTGAATCCGTGCCCATGGACATATCGACAACTACATCTATGGTTGTGAGAACTGCCATCTCATCTACTATGACAATGACGTCTGCCGTGTCTCATGCTATATCAGAACTCTTTGTCACACTCGCTCCATATTTAATATCGGACAATGAACATTTGCAAGCCTTGCCATAGTAGTTTCCACTGGAGCGAGTCCTTCCGGTCATGTGGAAATTCCTCGATCTCCTGACCTCGAAGACTTGGTGGAAATGGAGATAAAGATCTTGACGGAGAGTCTGATGAGTTTGCTCAACCAAAATGTTGCACTCACCTTGAAGTCTAAGAGGGAGTTGTTGGCCCACATTCTCAAGTTGCCAAGGGACTAGCTAGATGTCTTGGTGTCGGTTGATGGTCCTGCTCATACTGAACCTTTCAAGATGGCGATTGACAAAGCTGAGTTGTGATGTCGGGACTTACAAACTCTTCGCATGGCTAACCTTGAGGGCATCGCCGAACTTGAATTCCTTCACTTGATGGAGACTCACAGCAAGGCCAGTGAATTCGCTCGAGTAGAAATGGAGCAGATTGGCGTGAAGGTTCAAAGTCTAAATGATAGCATCACTTCCGTTGAAGGTTATCAGATGGAGCACCAGAATGCTATCCAAGAGGAAGATGCGAAGATTGATGAGGCCAAGGTGACCATTGATGTAGCCCAAGCATGTATGAAAGAAGCTCAATTTAAAAGGGCGGAGCTTGTGTCTGACCACACTGATTTCAACCAGAAACTAGATTCTCAAGTTGCCGAGCATCAGGCTAAAATAGAGAGGCTTTCCACTATCAGGCTGTAGGCTGCACTTGTTGATCCTCAGATCTTGAAAGAGAGGGCTCACACGAGTGCTCATGATGTCAGGGATTCTTAGATGGCTGACTGTGTTGTGCAGATACACACTTTTTATCTGCTCTCCATGTAGAACTCTTTTGTAACAATTTTATCTCTTTTAATAAATAAAAGAACATTTTGTCTCCTTAAAGATGAATGTTCAATAGAGGTGTAGTGTTAACATATCGTAGTGACATCTTAGCTGGGGAGGAAAATGTTGGGATCAAACTGACAGAGGTGTGGTGTTAACATAACAGTTTGATCAGACTGATACTGTTCAGAGGTGTATTCTTAACCTAACAGTGTACGGATATTTGACAGAGGTATAGTGTTAAAGTGCCAAATAGGGTGACCGACAGAGGTGTAATATTAAACAATCAGTTCAAAAGAAGTGTAATGTTAACCAATCGGTTCAAAAGAAGTTTGAAGGACGACTACCGTTTAGAAGTGTGATGTTAACTTAACGATAGAAAATCGATGGATGTGTAATGTAAACAAATCAATTTTTGACATAAGCAAATTGACAGAGGTGTAATGTTAACCAGTCAATTTTGCTAAGATAGGTCTACTGAGGTGTGGTGTTAACATGCCAATAAATGGTCTGACAAAGATGTAATGTTAACTGGTCGGATCATTTGAGGTGAGAAATTATTCAGAGGTGTAGTGTTAACATGACGATTTGGTCAAATTGGAACTGTTCAGAGGGTAATGTTAACATGACAGTAAGGGGGTATATTTGAAGTTGACACTGTTCAAAGGTGTATTGTTAACATGACAGTGATGAGGTGTTTGGTGTTGATACTGTTCAGATGTGTATTGTTATTATGATAGTGTTGGTATGTCCGGAGCCAAGCAGAAGTGTGGTGTTAACTTGATGACTATCTGAGGATTTTGGATCAGGAAGATCAATATTTCTAGTTCAGAGAAGAAAACTTAAACATGACCAGGATTTTTGTGGGGATATAAGATTGGCCATGATCAAGGGTAGTATTTCTTGAGAAATTTCCTATTGATCGGCGCCATGAGCCTATTGCTATTTTGGTCAATTAGGTGATATGCTCCATTTGAGTAGAATGTCTCTACTATAAATGGACCTTTCCATTTGGGTTGGAATTTACCTTTAGTCTCGTGCGTCATGATCATGGGTCGACGAACAACTAAGACCAGGTCACCTTCCTTGAAGGATCGTTCTCTGACTCTCCTGTTGAAGGCTTTCGAAATCCATGACTGGTAGATCTTGATTCTTTGCTGAGCTTGAAGTCTCTATTCATCAAGCGCTTTGAGTTCTTAGAGGCACTTTTGATGATGTTCTTCATGATGAAACTTGAATTGCGAGGGGGATTATCGCTTTGCATTTGTAGACTAAGAAAAATGGCTTTGAGCTGGTGGGAGTGCAAACTGTTGTTCGATAAGCCCATAAACCATCTCCAAGTTTCTCATCCCAATCTTGTTTGTTGGAGGCGACGAACCTCTTCAAAAGTTTGGTGATGGTTTTGTTGAAAGCTTCAGCTAGACCATTAGCAGCTGGATTGTATGGCGTAGAAGCCATATCTTAAATTCTGAACTTATTGCAGAATTTAAAGAATGGTTGAGTGATGAATTGTGGACCGTTGTCGTGAATAATTCATCTAGGAATGCTGAATTGGTAGATCACATGATGTCTCAAGAGTTTGATCACTTGAGATGTTTTGACTTCTCTGAGGGGAACAACTTCGGCCCATTTGGAGAAGTAATCTGTCATGGTCAGAATAAATCGATAACCCTTAGCAGACGGTGAACTGATCAGCCTGATGATGTCCATGCCCCAAGCTTCAAATGGCCATGAGGCGGTTGTCAGATGTAATTTTTTCGGAGGTTGATGTAGGAAGTCACTGTGGATTTGACACACATGACACCTTTTAACATATGTTACTGCATCTGCTATCATTGTCGGCTAGTAATAACCTAGACGATGGAGTCAGTCTTGAAGTTTGGGGCCCAGTTGATGAGCTCCACATGTACCGTCATGGACTTCCTTTAATGCTTCTCGAGCTTCACTTGGTGATAAGCATTGGATAAGAATACCATTGAAAGATCATCGATATGGCATCTGTGTGGCAGAATCGTAGAAAAAGCACGGAGCTCTTCTTTGGATGGAGGCTACCTGCTTTAGATCGTCTGGTAGGATTCTATGTACGACATAGTCGATGATTGGGAACCACCAATCATTGCCTTCAAAGCAAGTTGACATGACATGGACTTCGTTGGCTTCAAGAATATGCTCTGAGGAGCATAAGTGATGGCTAGCCACTGTGATGCGCCAAGCGGACTTGGGCGCTAGGGCGAGTGTGACCGCAAGGTATGCTAGAGCATCTGTATGGGTATTCTCTAGGTGAACTACATAGTTGATGTAGAAGCCTTTGAATGATTGGGCGAGCTTTATGGCTGCTTTATGATAAGGTATGAGGTCTTCATGGCGAACCTCATATTCTCCTTTTATTTGATTCACAATCAGCTTGGAGTCACCGTGAACTTCAAGGTATTTGACACCCATGTCTTGAGCGAGTTATAGGCTAATTATAAGGGTGTTATATTCGGCTACATTGTTAGAACATGGTTCGGTCAATTAGTATGCTCGGGGAAGAACATGCCCATGGGGGTCGATTAGCACTACCCCTACTCCTGTGACAATCGCTCCTTTGTGGTTGCGTCTTGATGCGCCGTCAAAATACATCCACTATATATAGAGGTCCGAAATAACATTTGACTCGAAAAATTTATCTGGAATATCTTCGTAAAGTTAAGAAGGCTCTGGGATGGGATGCTCTGCTAGAAAGTCAGCAATTGCCTAGCCTATGACTGCTTTCTGTGGCACGAATGTCATGTCATATTGTGAGAGCAGTATCGCCCATTTTGCTAGCCTGAATTCAGTGATTCAGCTTTATCATGAGTATTCGCAGAGGATTGACTCTTGAAATGACAAGGATAGATTAACCGGTGAGGCCGCATCTTCTGAATTGCGAAGACCAATGCTAAACATTCCTTCTCGACTGGATTATACCGATGCTCGGTGCTAATCATAGCCTCGCTGAGGTAGTAAATGGCTTGCTCATGAACATTGTCTTTTTTCTAAGCAAGGAGTGCTTCAAGAGAGTGATCCATTGCTCTGACATAAATCTGGAATAGTTTACCTAACACTGGTGCAGCTAGGACTGGCGGCTTTGTGAGATATTGCTTGATCTCATTGAAGGCTTCTTGACAGGCATCATCCCAAACAAACGAAACGCCTTTCTTCATGAGTCTTTGAAATGGTTGACACTTCCTAGACAAGTTGGCGATAAACCTTCGGAAATAAGCTAGTCGTCCTTTTAAGCCTCTAAGTTCTTTGTTCTCGGAGGTGGCATCTCCTGGATGGCTTTCACTTTTTCAGGGTCGACATGTATTCTCTTGGATGTGATAATAAATCCTAGGAATTTGCTTGATGATACCCCCAGAAAGGATTTGGTTGGATTCATCTTGAGCTGGTGCTTTCACATGATTTTGAACACCGTTCTCAAGTCATTGACGTGGTCTTGCTTGTGATGACTTTTGATCACGAGGTCGTCAATGTAGCATTCAACCATCTTGCGTAGATGTTCACGGAATGTCCTGTTCATTACACGTTGATAAGTAGCGCTAGCATTCTTTAGGCCAAACGGCATTACCATGCAACAAAATACTCCTAAGGGTGTTCTGAAGGCCGTATGCTTTTGATCATCTGGAAGCATCTTGATTTGATTGTATCTAGAGAATCTATCCATGAAGGACATACTCTTAAACCCACACGTGTTGTCAACCATGACATCTATGATAGGGAGGGGAAATTCATCCTTTGGACAAGCGAGGTTGAGATTTTAGAAGTCGATGCAGATTAAGATCTTTCCGCTCTTTTTCATCACCACCACAATGTTGGCTAACCAATCGGGGTGTTGTTCTTCATGGATGAATTTGCATTTAATGAGTTTGTGGATTTCCTTTTCGATTTGCTCCATCAACTCAGGACGGAAACATCTTTGTTGTTGCTTGACTGGTTCGACACTGGGGTCAATGTTAAGACGGTGTATAGCAACTTTGGGGTCTAGGCCCAGCATGTCTTCATAACTCCAGGTAAAGACATCGATGTATTCTTGAAGAAGAATTATAAGTTCTTCCCTTTCAGTGGGTGATAGACTCTCGCTGATGAAAATGGGCTTGGGGTTGGTTTCACCGCCAATGTTTATTTGAACCACTTTGTCTTCAATAGGTGGCTCTCTGGCTTCAAAGCACGATTCCCATTGCTTTTCAAGCTATTTTCTCCAAGGATCATCTTCAAGATCTTCGAACACTTCAGACTCATCAAGATCACCGGTTAGATCATAGGAGACCATGTTGGCTGTGAATAGGACTCCAATGCTGATGTCGGACTCCCAGGCATATGTATCTGAAGGGCTGCTCAAAAAGTCATCAGATGCCAGTTTGGTATGTGGTTCGGCTTTGGGAGAGATGTAACCGAGCCCATGCTTGATTCGATTGTACTAATCAAATACTTCACCTTTTGGTGTAAAGAGGATCAAAGGGACTCCTAGTCCTCTATTGAAATCCAACCCTTATTTTGCAAAAAGGTTGTACCCCATCTTCACCATGATCTTTTGAGACTGCTGGCTGTATCGGGAGAATTCTATTGTTGCTTTCATCTCTTTGTCAATGTTTGATAAATGAGGTCGTTTCTCAACTTTTTAAAAAAAGATTGGATCCAATGTATTCTCTCTAGGCGGAACTATGAAAGTAATGTCTTTTGAATTATCTAGCTGCTTGAAAGTGGAGTATGATTCGCTTATTGGCATATGTAATGCTGGTTCTAGAGCTAAATTGGCCATTAGAGTCTCGACTATTGAGCTTTCAAACTAAAAGTTTAGAGAGTAGTCATAAGCAAGCTCTTTTTCATTAAAGATCCAATTGCCCTGATCTTCGGCAGATTGGTCGATACAGAGGTCCTCTAGGATAATTACAAGTGGATCTATCTACCAAATAGAATCATCAATGGGATCTAGCTCGACATTTGCTTCATTACCGCTATCCTCATCATTGGGAAGGACAATCTCGATTGTGTGATTTTCATCATACAAGAGAGAGTCAGTGAAGTAATTCTCTACCCCCTTGAAAGGATGCATTTCAGCTTCAACTCTCTGCTGAACCCCTGTTCATCAACGTATTTGAATTATTGATGAAGTGTTCAAGGAACGATCTTGTTAGAGTGAATCCAAGGCCGTTAGAGCAGAAGATTGTAAGGTGTTTCGACATCAATGACATAGCAAGTCACTTCTGTCTTCAAATCTCTAATCTGACATTTAAGTTGGATCTTCTCAAGAGACCGGCTACTATTGTAGTTAAAGCCGAGTATGGTTGCTGAAGTCTTTGAGAGTTTATGAAGGGGGATTTCCAGAAAGCTCAAGAGTCTTCACGAAATTATGCTCAAGGCGAAACCTGGATCGATATGAATTCTCTCGACCCTTGATGACCCTATACACCCAGTATAGTAGAGGGGCCCGTTGTGATGATGATTCTTGACAAACATGTCCTCTGGAGTGAAGGTGATACAACGTGTCTGCTGTCAACATTGATAACATTGCTTGGGACCTTCGTCTTGAGTAGGTTCAGTCAAGTGGGCGAGGAACGCCTCACTGTTCTTCAAAGCTTCTTTCAAAGCTTCTCTTGTATCCTTTGATAAACGTAAAAGTTCATGGAAATTAATACGGGCTAGAATATTGGCAAGTTGAGCCATAATATCATATTTAAATGGGGCCTTAAGGCCACTTGGAGGACACTGTAGGGCCTAATCGAACTGAGTCTCCTTTTGCTTGGTTGGTTCAGATTGTTTGGATGCCTCTGGTTGATTGTAATCCTTTAAGTAATCTTTACTGGATCTTGTTCTTGTCAGGGCCACTTTCTCACCCTCTGAATCGGTGAGTGAAGTGACATGCATAGATTCCTCTCCAATGATCGCGGAGATGGTATTGCAAGTCTTCATCTTAGATTTGGACTTCGGGAGAGTCCAGTCTTCAACTTGAAGAAGGTCGGGATGCACCCACATTATTTCCCCTCTCGTTATGGTAAGAGGAACTAAACCTCGACTTTGCTGATTTTCGTGGTCATAGTTTACCACCTCCATCCTTGCAGTAGGAATGGGAACAATATCATCTTGGGCTTGAATCTCTGGCATGGGCTGAACTGAAGTGTTACCATATTAGCAGTGCCCTTCTTCTACTCAGGTTTGAGCTTGAGGATCCCTAATTCGATGAATGTCTAGATCTTATTCTTGAGGATGTAGCAATTCTTCGTCAGATGCGCTAACATCCTGTGATAGAGACAATAATTAGGGTCGTTGGTTTTTCCGACTGCTTCAGGGCGTCTAGCTTCTAGGAGCTTCGGGTGATTCCCTTTGTTGAGGACATGGAAGATGGGTACTTTATGTTCGTCTTTGAATGAGTAGTTGCGTTGGAAGTTCTACCTTGGTTCTCTTTGCTGGTTGTTGTTAGAATCTTAGACCCCAACTGCGAAAGTCTCTTTCGCTTTCGGTTGTGACGTTTGCCCTTGCTTACTCTTGTTGCCCTTGAAATTGATGTGAGTCTCGAACTTGTTGAAATGCTCTGATGATTTTTCAGCTATCTTGGCTTGTTCCATCAAATCCTTTTAGGTGTGGGCAGTGACGGCACCCATGTGAGCTTCAATTTTCACCAGAAAGTTATGCCGACAAGTTTGTAGCAGCATCGGTAGAGGCATATCTCGACATCGCAATGTCAACTGGCGGTACCGTTCGATGTATTCTGTGACCGTCTCATTTCCACTTTGTTTCTCGGAGAGGAGCTTAGCCATGGTAACATCAGATTTTTCCTCATGGAATTGTGAGAGGAACTTTGATTCTAAATCCGCCCAAGATCTGATTGAACCTTCGAGCAAGTTCTGAAACTAATCAAAGGCTACCCCCTGAAGAGTGCCTATAAAAAGATGTGCCTTAATGGCTTTGTTACCCACTGCATTTCCAGTCTGTTGATGGAAGTAGTAGATGTGGTGGTTCGAGGATCCTTTGCCATCAAAGGCATGTAACGTAGGTGGCTTGAACTTCATAGGGTAAGGAATTATGTCCCACTCAATGGGATAAGGTCGGACAATCCCCACTGTTTTGAGCTCCGTTCACTGAGAAAGAACATTGAGCTGCTTCTGGATGTCCTCCAAAGCTTTCACTTCTTTGCTTGGTTTAGCAAGTATCGTTGCTTCTGACCTTGCATGCTCAAAATATGCGTCGCTTTGGTGCTCTTGATCTTCTTCTAGAGGGTTTTCGCCAATTGGCTTTTTTCCTTTTGAAGAGCTTTCTTGAGGATGAGGATTCCACAAGACTTTCTCCATCATCCTTTCTAGGCGTTCGATCCGATCGTCCCCCTCTTTCTTCTAAATCACCATTTGAATTAGAATGTCTTCTCATCTGTTACATTTGCTTCCCATCGCCGTCCTTGACTTGACCTAGGGGTTGGGTTTGACGCTATGGCTGAGTTGGTATCGCTGGAAGTTAGTTGATTTGCTTGAGATGAGGACTGTGGTGATTGTATAGAAGAGTAGTTGAACGGAATTGTCACTTTCCTCTTTAGTCTGGTGTTGCAAAACACACCCTCAACTCCTGGAAGTATGAGAGTAAACTGGATCAGAAGAGCTATCTGTATTTTCTTCATCATCTTCAGAAGTTACACTCGTCATGTTAACAGTGAAGACTTGAGTTTTGCTTCGTCGAGTGCTTCGTCATTGCTTAGTTCAAATTCTTGAAGGCTCAAGAACAGGACCGAGACGGTTGAAGACTGACTCCTTGCATTGGCAACTTTCTTGTACTGCTGAGACTACTTCTTTGAGGGCCACACAATGCTGACATTAGCGAGCTCTCTTCAGAGTTATGAATTCTCGTAAATAAACATTGGTGTGAACTTCGCTGGCTTTGGCCTTAAAATGTGAACATCGCTTACAATGACACTAGCCAGATGTTTGTCCAACGGGATTATCAATGATGATTTTATTTCTCTGAGGAAATTTTGATGAGGGGTTACCCCCATTCTTGGCTTCTAACGAGGAAGCATAGCGAGCATCACAGGATGCTTTAAATCAAACTCCTAAAGGAGTCGATGACTGAAGCCTGAGATCAGATGTGTTAACATCTTCATATTCGCTCCAGGTTAGAGTCGGATTTCCTTTGCTTTTGGTGAAGTTCGTTTGGCTTCCAACTAAGCTCAAACTCCCTTCAGTGCAGGTGGCCTTTCCACATGCAGGGGTCGTTTTGGACGCCAGATTCATTCTATGATGAATTCTACAGCAACTGCGCACAATTGCAGTTGAAGAGCTCATGGAGATAGACTCCTCAAATTTCGATTGATCAAATTCAATGATCAGCTTTTCAGCAAAAGACCCGAGGGTCTTAGTGTCAGTTTGCGAAACAATCTTCTCATCGGTTGAGAAAGAAGTCCCTAGCAGAGTCACCATCCTGTTTCGGGTCTTTTGTAATTACAATTAACTTAGATACAGTTTGAGAGACAATAGTGAAACAAAGGAAAATTTTATATTTCCTGAGGGTTCTTTTCTGTGGGCTGGTGGAGCGTGAATCTTGTCCTCCGTTGACGAACCAACTAAGACTATGGATCTTTTGCTGATTGTGGATTGCTTGGAAGGTAACACAGGCTTCTCTTAGCAATATCTCTTGAGGAGCTCACGTATACGTGTATTGTTGTTATTTTTCCGAACTCCTTTAGAATGAATCATCTCCTCTCCTTTTATAGTCTAAAAGAGAGAGTTAATGGCCCCCTTAATTGTGGATTAAGTGGCCATTAAAGTGGAAGATAATGGGGGGCGGTTATCCCCTGAAAATAACTCTGAAACGGCTATCAGGCGGGCTTCGTGACCTTGGGGAAATCCGCTGAAGGCGTGGGCGAAGTTCGCTGCAGTTGCGAGCGAGGGTCATCACGAACGTGGATGCGCCATCTTCGAAAGTGGATGACTTAGTCCACTTGAGCGGATGTGAGTGGATTTCATCAATGAGCTCGAATTTAACACAGAATTTGGCTCTTGGTGGGGCTCGCTTAGGCGACCTTCGCTACAGTCCGTTGTGGGCTTGACTTTGGGCCTATTCGAAGTATTTAGCCCATGGGCGTTCACTTCTTGGATCCAAGCTAATTATCAGCCTTAGTGAATATATATTTTGACTGCCTACATGTGTAGACATATTCATGAGTATTATCTCTTGTTGAGAAATGGAAAGCTTATTTTGGATGAACCTTTTCACCGTCTACTTGGATGTTTAAAACACCAACCGAGAAATTGAAGGATTTGTTTACCTAGGAGGGTGTTGCTTATGTAGTTTAATCCTAAGGTATAATTGATGGTGAAACTGATTAGAATGAAAAGGATAATTGCTTTGGTGGGTGCCATTTTGTGGATAGTCAAGATGTAATGAACTATATCAGTTGGTAAATGCTCTATGGATGAAATAGTATGTTCAAATGAATTTATGTATCCATAGCTTTGAATA
>JBAKGM010023358.1:0-24419 GCA_037177215.1 Asparagus racemosus
TCATGGTTGAGTCATTTCTTCGTTATTTTGCCATTCCCATTGACTCGTATGCTTCGCCGATGTGTCGTTGGATAGCTTGCCAATCATCAACTCATTATCGTAAGCTCTATTCAGGACTGTATAAGCAATTTTTGATGCCTACAAAGCCAACAATCACAGAGTGCCTCGGCCCGCTAGAAAATGATTGAGGTAAAATTCCGATCAAAGAACGATTGAGTCCGTTGAGGAAATCACGGGTCACTCCTAATGCAGGAGGTCGCACCCACCTCAACAAGGACCAGAGGACCCCTGCAGCTGCACACACCAGACTGCGAATTGAAGTGCAAGGGTCTGTCGAGACTTCACGCCCCCACAGGCAAACGTCGAGGCGAGTCACTTTTGGCAGCTTTGATAAAGCAGTCCGTCCTCAGAAGGAGATGTTTTCGTCCGATTATGACGACGTCATAGCTGAGAAGTCGTGCCAACACATGATGGGTTGCTTCGGCATTCATGTCGATGAGTTGTACTATCGTGCTGGGCGTACGAGCAGATTCTGAAAGAGGAGTTCACCCGAGAAGCCTGCAGAGTGCCTCTATTCCAAGTTGATCAAGGCGGTGCTATCGGAGTGTAGCTACAACAAAGCAACTCTAAAAAGAGTGTCGGTCTTCGATAGACTTGGTGCCGGACTGCCGAAGCCCAGGTCAAGACGCTTCCGCAGGAGAAGCTTGGTGGCTCAAAGCGATGAATTGCCAAGAGTCACCAACAACATGACAAGCAGAGGGATGTCGACTCGTTTCGGTCCGCAACCATCCGACCGAATCACTCGGTTGCGCACCGGGACAATTCGACGTTCCAATTACAACAAAATCCTGAAGGGGTTGCTGTCAGATGATAAAGTGTCGAATATACTAGCTTCCGATAATACAGTTTCCAGCGAGGGACAACCCTGGGAAGCGTTCATGATCAGTGCCGAGCAGGTGGCTAAAATGCTCAAAGAAGCGATGGCCAAACAGAAGGAGAACGTCAAGTTCGAAATGGAGATGGTCATGCAGTAGATGCAAGAAATGCATGACCAACAATTCAAGCACTGACAAACCGTCAGGGTGAATCCACTCGTCGCAACAATGTCAACCAAGTTGACAGTGATACAGACAGGGAAGAAGAATGCGGCACCGGACTACCCCTTGAAGAATGAAATGCTGGGGTTAGTCACGAGAATGCCAGTGGCAACGTTGTCATCCTGGAAAGTGAAAAAATAAGGGATCTCGAGGGTAAGATCAACCCCTTGATCTCAGCTCAAGAGGTGAAGAAAACCGGAATACTGTGTCCATACCCAAGGGAGTGGGAGTCGATCCCGTATCCGTCAAAGTTTAGTTTGATCAACTTCACGCTGTTCGACGAAAAGGGTTCCCCCATCCAGCACCTAATCTACTTCAAGTCTCACTTGGGGGTGATTTCTGAAAACGAGCCCTTGATAGTTAGTGCCCTTCGAGGAGCTGCCTTCAATTAGTACCGCCGTCTCAAACCAGGGAGTGTTACCAGCTGGGACGACATGGAGTCCATGTTTCTTGTGAACTTCTTCGATGACAATACTAAAATATCCATCGGACATTGTTGGATGAGAAGTAGAAGGACGGAGAAATAGTTGACAACTTCATCAAACGGTTCCGGAACAAGGCGATGAACTGCCTGGATCCAATAACTGAGGAGTTTATCCTCCAAACCTGTCACAACAACCTATCGTTGGATGTGCTCATAGCGATGGGAACAGCACCGTCTAGTACATGGAAGGATTTGAAGGTGCGGAGAGCAAGCCGAACGGTTCCTCAAGAGGAAGAAGGCAAAACGAGGCCAGTCGGCGGCAGAAGCTCCCAAACAAAACTTTGTCCCATGCGATAAAGGTAAAGAGCAGTCATGAACGGCAGTCGCGAACCAAACGTTTCAGGTGGAACCGCCACAACAGCCACAACAGCCACAACAGCAAGCGCCGCAACAGTCGCAGTCGCAGTGGCAAGAAAGGTCGCAGAGACAGAATATTTCAGAGCCAAGATTCCCAAAGACCTATTTCTTCTGGGAGGATGAGATTCCTAGTCTTTTCAAGTATCTCATAGAGAATAACAAGATCAAGCTCCTCCCGATCTAAAATTAAGAGGAAGCGAAGAGGACTAATGACCCAAATTACTGCGTCTACCACAGAGCAGTGCACCACCCAACAAAGACATGCTACAGCCTTAAAGATAAGATTCAGGCCCTGATTAATGTGGGAGTCATCATGCTCAAGCCATCCAAGGAAAAGAAAGTTGGAGCGAACGTGGTATCCATCAGCTTCGAATCGGTACCCTTAACTTGGTTCGAACCAAAGCCTGTGGTAAAAGTGGGAATGAAGACGGTGAATGATGACAATGTCAGAAAGGGCTCGTACCACATACAGCCCTAAATGGCAAAGTTCTATGGGTCCACCCAGACTTGCTTGAAGATGATCAATGGGTGTTCTCTTCATCTAAGAAGAAATCGAAAGGGAAGGGGAAACTGTGCCATGATACTTCAGCAATCTTGGAGGAGGACGATGAATGGATGGTGATGTCCTAACTCTTTGAGGAGCAACTTGAAGTCTTTGCCACTAGGAGTGGGCATAAATACAGGTACAAGTACCCTGAAGTTCCCGATCCAAATACCAAAACATTGTCAGACCTAGGAGTGGCGACGACTCCCCTTACACGAGCTAAAAATGCACAGCAGCAGGCGGCTGTAAAGCAAGATGCCGCTAAGTCAAAGGAGAAGCAGCCTTCGGAGGTTCAGCTCCCGAATCAGTCTCGATTCAATCGTCCGATTAGAGGAGACAAACCGGGAAGCTTGAACTCTCCCTATCGCTTCGATGTGATGGCCCAATTAGCTAACATCCCGACGAGGATCACTCTTTATGAGCTGTTACGTCTATCTAAAGAGACCCGGGAAGCCCTGCAAAAAGCCTTAGCTGACTCTGAAGTCTTCCTTACTCAGATCAAGCTAGCTCCTGAAGAGCCAGAATCATCAGCCGCCAAACAGTGTAATCTCGCGGCTGAACACCTTCCCTGCATCACCTTTACCAAGGAGGACATGCAGACGAAGAACTCGCAGCATGATAGGCTGCTTTATTTCACTAGGTATATTAGCTCCAGTGAAGTCAACCGGATCTAAGTTAATTCGGATTTCGCTGTGAGTATCATGCACTTGCTCCTCATATATAGCCTTGGGATTCCTGCCAGTAAGCTGGCATCAATGGGTACCGTGATCTACGGATTTAATACCAGCGGGTCTTAGCCGCTTGGTAAAATCCGAGTGAAGTGCCAAATGGGAGATCTGAAGTCCGAAGTCACATGTTATGTGATTGACGCAGAGATTTCCTATAACTTATTGTTGGGTCGGCCTTAGATCCATAATAATGTTATAGTTCCCTCTACTCTTCATCAGTGTCTAAAATATGTAAACCCAAATAATGAAGTCAAGACGGTGGTCACGGACAAGCAACCATTTAAGGAGATGGAGAATTACTTCAGTGACTCCCTCCTTTACTGTGACAAGTCCGATACTGAATCATCGGCCCAAGGCACAGACAGCGGCGGGGAAGCTGATACCAAGCTGGGCTTGATTACGATGGTGATTTTGTTTTAAATAACATTGTGCCCATTGTAATCAATCTTGACGATGAAGAATTGCCAGATCATAGTTGTAATTGGCAACTTGCCGACTAATTAATAAAAGATAATTTAGAGTACTCGTTGTCTTTTGCCGATGTGATGACAGAATTGTACAATGACCCCGAGCTACACTTGCCAATCCGGTCGTCTTGTAAAACACAGAACCTGTTCCAAGACTCTTTTAGTACAACACTCATCATCCCAGGTAGAATAAATAATGAAAAAGATTTGATCTATGGTAGAGGAGATGCAATTCCTATACCAAACTACTTTTTAGGGGAGGATGTTGTTGACAACGGGCCTGGACTTCATCTATTCAGATATAGTCTAGAAACGCTGGACCTCATGAAGTGGTGGGGTACGACTTTGCGGAAGGGGGAGGTCATTGTTTCGGACGGTCCTCAAGTCCCGCTCAAAGCTGCGCATGTCCCAAGGGGGAAACCTGACAATTATTACGCATTCAGAAGAGGACTGGAATACGTATCCTCCTCGGAAGACGAATGCTCCTGGTTGATTGACGACCAATTACCCAATACAGAAGATGGATATTCATCTGACTCATCTGTCTGGGATTCCGACGTCAGCCTTGGCGAAGCCTTCAAGGCTCTAATGTCAAATATGACTGCAGTCGACCCTGCCACAATGGAAGGTGATGAGGAGATGCCAACATGGGAAGACCCATAGATTCATCACCTCAACATGCAATATGGTGATCGATTCGAGCAAAGAGAACCCTCCACTGAAGACATAGTCGTTCAGGCCAATATGGGCGACGAAGCTAATCCAAAGCCAATATTCATGAGCGGTAGTCTTCCCCCAGATGAAAAGGAGGAATTGATCGCTCTTGTTAGGGAATATATCGACGTGTTCACTTCAAACTACGAAGATATGCCAGGGCTTGACCCAAATGTGGGGACCCACCACCTCAATATCAAACTGGATGCCAAACTTGTCAAGCAACAGCAAAGACAACTTCGTCCGCTGATTATGGAGGCAATTGTGGCAGAAGTGAAGAGACTCATCGAATCGGGTTTCATCACAGAGATACAACATCTAGATTGGGTGGCAAATATTATCCCAGTTTTGAAGAAGAATGGGACAATCAGGATCTATATCGACTATAGAGACCTGAACGCCGCATGTCCAAAGGATGACTTTCGTCTCCCGATGACCGATGTCATCATCGACAATACGTGTGGATTCGAGAGAATGTCTTTCATGGATGGCTTCTCGGGTTATAATGAAATCAAGATGCACCAGGATGATGCCAAACACACGACGTTCAGAACTCCCCTAGGCATCTTCTGCAACACAGCCATACCGTTTGGTCAGAAGAATGCAGGCGCCACGTACCAGCGAGCGATGACCAGAATTTTCTAGGAACACCTCTGGAAAATAGTCGAATGCTATGTTGATGATTTGGTCGTGAAAAGCTACGACAAAAATGATCACATCAAAGACCTGAGGATAGTGTTTGAGCTCATGCGAGCTCATCAGCTGAAGATAAACCCGGCCAAGTCTTTCCTTCGAATGTCCAGTGGCAAGTTCCTCGGATTCGTCGTCACTAATAAGGGCAACCACGTTGACCCTAATAAAGTGAAGGCAATACAAGAACTGCAACCCCCAAGGAATCTAGGAGAGCTTAGGGTGTTACCAGGTGATTGGCGTATATACGGTGATTCATCTCGAATCTATCCAGGAAGTGCCAGCCATTCTCCAAGCTGAACAAGAAGGGCGTGTCATTTATTTGGGACGATGCTTGTCAAAAGGCATTCGAGGATATCAAAGCATATCTGGCGAAGCCTCCTATTCTCGTTGCACCACAGTCGTGTAAACTGTTCCTTAGTTACACCAAGGCAACAGACCATTCGTTGAGCGCTTTACTGGCGCAAGACGATGACAGCGGTCATGAGCAGGCAGTGTATTACCTGATCTAAACTTTAGTTGGTGCTGAGTCTCGTTATCTGATGATCGAGAAGCAGTACCTTGCATTAGTGTTCGTGATTCAGAAGATGCGACACTACTTGGTCAGACAAACGATTTATGTTATCTCCAACGTAAATCCAGTCTAGATATTCATGACGCAACTAGCCTCCATGAGTTGGCACTTGGCGAAATGGGCTTTGCTTTTGTTGCAACATGACTTGCACCTCAAACGATAGAAGTTAGTTAAAGGACAAGCGATTTGTGATCTTTTGGTGGCAAATCTAACGACAGACGTAGCTGAATTATTTGATGACTTGCCAGATGAAGTGTACGAAGTGAACACTATGTCGTGTAAACAGATATGGCGGTTGTATTTTGACGGAGCTTCTTGAGCAACTAATGTGGCAAGTGCCCCCAGATGTTCTAAGATTTCTGCCAGAGTCGGAGTTGTCTTAGTTTCCCTGGGGAAATATGTGATGCCGCGGGCTTATTCATTAACTGAGCCATGCTCCAATAATGTGGCCGAATACAACACGTTGCTTATTGGATTCAATTTTGCCAAAGAGCTGGTGGTCGAATATCTCGAAGCTTATGGCGATTCGCGACTCATGGTCAGATAGATCCGTGGGGACTATAAAGTTAGAAATCTAGATCTGATTCTATATCACCAGATGGCTGTTGAGATGGCGGACTCGTTTGAAGAATTTTTCATTGAGTACATCCCGTGCCTCCAGAACACATACGCTGACGCGTTAGCAGTGTCGTTGGCACAACCTCTCGAGACCGAGCAGTTAGTCACTGTCCAGACCCACCAGGTGTTCGTACCAATGTATAACAAAGATAGCAAAGAGGAGGAAAATAAGGGGGTGGTTACCAAAGAAGTATACGCAACCCGAGCCAAATTTGAGCCCCGAGATTGGTGTTTCCCCATAATCGGGGTTACGTCCTACATGGTATTTTGCCAGAGGACACGAATGGGAGAGAATCGATCCGACAAAGAGCTCCAAGGTTCTTCTATGATGTGGAGACCCAGATGTTATATCGTCGTGGGTACGATGGATTACTGCTCCGGTGCCTTTCAAACAAGGAGGCGGAAGAAATCCTTCAAGAAGCACATGGAGGTGAATGTGGTGCACACCAGCCCGGTCCCAAACTCTATGATCGTATCAGGAGGATGGGATAATTCTGGTCGACGATGCTCAACGACACAATCGAGTATGCTTGAAAGTGCCACGCATGTCAAATTCATGTGAACTACATGCATCAGCTTCCAGAGCAATTGCATCCTTCGGCTACATCCTAGCCATTCGAGACATGGGGAATGGATATTATAGTTCTTATTTTTCCTCCATCGGTCAAAGGTGATCGGTTCATTCTCGCCATCACCGACTACTTCTCCAAGTGGGCCGAAGCAATCCTGCTTAAAGAGGTGAAGATGAGCAACGTTATCAAGTTTATTAAACATCATGTCATTTACCGACACGGCGTGCCAAGACGGATCGTACATGACAATGGTCCTCAATTCATCAGCAATGCCTTCATCATGTTTTACAAAAAATTTAAGATCTAAGACGTCTCATTGACAGCCTACAATCTCGCTACAAACAGATTGGCAGAGGCGTTCAACAAGACTATTATCAAGATCTTGTCAAAGCTTGTGAAGACTAACAAGCGAGATTGGGTGATAAACTTGGAGAAGCACTCTGGGCATATCGCACAACAATACGCACGCTGACCGGAGCGACACCTAACTCTCTGGTCTGTGGATGAGAAGCAGTTCTTCCGCTAGGAATCTAAATTCGGTCACTTCGCATTGCCCTTGCGACCGAGATGATGACAAAAGAACAGCATCAGAAGCGTCTCGAAGAGCTTAAAATGTTGGGTGAAAAGTGCTTGGAAGCTCAACAACACATTGAGTTCTACCAAGCTAGGATGTCGAGAGCTTTCAACAAGAAAGTACGACAGAAGAGCTTCAAGGAAGGAGATCTGGTCCTCGCTGTTCGACGACCGATAATCCTCAACTCCAAGAAGAAAGGTAAATTCGAACCCAAATGGGAAGGACCATTCGTAATAGAGACAGTTTATTCGAACAGCGCATATCGCCTTATCATTCAGAATGGTGACAGGCAATTAATGCCGATAAATGGGAAGTTGCTAAAAAAATACTATCCTTAGTATATTCGGGATAACCCGTTTTAACGGGAAGTTCCTCGTGGAATGTTTCACCCACCTTTTTCAAAGATAACCCTAAATTTATCCTCCACCACAAATTCCCTCACTGATCAAAATTATTGACGGTGGGTCCACGAAAATTTTCTAGTCCAAGCAACCAAAATCCCCTCTTCATTCTTTCCAGGAATAAGAGGTCTACTCAAAATTTCTTTCATGCTAGAAACAGGACAAAAATCCTTCCTTTCCAGCATCTAGAGATAGGAGATGAGATCCTCCTTCCTCTCCACCAATAAGAGATAGGATACAAAACCTTCCTCTCTTATTTCACCTTCACTGGAGATAGGACAAAAATCATTCCTCTCCATCATCGGAGATAGAAGACAAGATCCTCCTTCCTCTCCATTAGCAATAGATAGGATACAAAACCTTCCTCTCTTGTTTCGAGCTAAATCAGGTAATGAAATGTAAAAGTTATCTGAATCTTTCTGATTCTCGAAGTGGAGATCCCACTCTTAGTTTCACTTTTCAAGATTCTCGAAGTGGAGATCCTACTTTTAGTTTCTTTCACACTGGAGATAGGGCAAAAACTCTTCCTTTCCAGCACTCAGAGATAGGAGACAAGATCTTCCTTCCTCTCCACTAGCAAGAGATAGAATACAAAACCTTCTCCTTTTGTTTCGAGTTCGTGAGCTTCCAGAGATAGGACAAAAATCCTTCCTCTCCACTAGCAAGAGTTAGGAGACAAAACCATTTTCTCTTGTTTCGAATTTGTTCCTTACCCGGAGATAGGAGACAAGTCCTCCTTCCTCTCTACCAGTAAGAGATAGGATACAAAACCTTTCTTTCTTATTTCGAGTTTGTGAGCTTCTGGAGATAGGACAAAAATCCTTCCTCCCCACTGACAAGAGATAGGATACAAAACCTTCCTCTCTTGTTTCGAATTCCTCCCTACCAGGAGATAGGACAAAAATCTTTCCTCTATACGAGCAAGTGATAGGAGACAAGATCTTCCTTCTCTTATTTCAAGCTTATCTTCATTCAGAGATAGGATAAAAAAACCTTCCTCTCCATCATCGGGAAATAAAATATATAATTCTTCCTTTCCCACATCAATATTTTCTAATCCTTCAATCACCTTCGGGAATTTGATCCCGAATCCTAAATAGAGATAAGTCGATACCTCATACGTGTCGCCAGTTTAGTATTTTTTTGATTGAAGAAGATACCCGAATCCGAGTCGGGGTATTTTATCCTGAAGCCTAAGAAGAGATAAAGTCAATGTCTCACACGCGTTGCCAGTTTAGTCTTTTTCCAATTGAAGAAGACACCAGAGTTCAATTCTGAGGAATTTTATCCCGAATCCTAAGAAGGGATAAAGTCAACGTCTCATACGCGTTGCTGGTTAATTCTTAGCTGTGAAAAGAATAACACCGACATATTCAAAAGTGTGGTGGGTTGTCATTAATGACACCAAAATTCACAACTTACACACGTGGAGAATTTTATCCTGAATCCTAAGAAGAGATAAGCCAACACTTCACACACGTTGCCGGTTTAGTCTTTTTCTGATTGAAGAAGACACTGGAGTTCGATTCTGGGGTATTTTATCTCGAAGCCTAAGAAGGGATAGGTCTACACGTAACACGCGTTGCCGGGTAGTTTCTTGCCCATAAAAGAGTACCAAGTCTACGTATTCGGCATTGTAGCATGAAGTCTAAAAGAGTCTTATTCTTTTAGCACAACGTCATGTGTGGAATAGGTTTAGATAATCTGCAAGCTAGCTCGATTCAAACGGTAATCGGTAAAGGCATACCAAATCCGTTAATAGTTGGGAGTTAGCCAAAAATCTCAAAGTAAACGCCTAACACGCGTTGCTGGGTAAACTGTTGCCCGTAAAAGAGTACCAAGCCGTTGTATTCGATATCATAGCATTAAGCCTAAGAGAGTTTCATTCTTTTAGCACAACGTCACATGTGGAATGGGTTTTAATAATCCGCGTGCTAGCTTGATTCAAATAGTAATCAGTAAAGGCTCATCAAATCCGTTGATGGCTGAGAGTTTGCCAAAATTCCTATAAGTGTTATTGTTAATTATTTCGAATGAAATAAAAGAATCATAATAAATAATAAAAGAGGGAAATTCATGGCAAGAGATCTGTTGGAACATCTCTTGCTGCCCAGCTTTGAAGGAGTCCTCGTTGGCATTCAGAATCTTCACATACTTCAGCAAGCCTTGGTTTCTTAGACATTACAATTGAAGCTTCTTCGATGTGGATCCTCGTCAGCTCTGCGAACGGAAGTTTTCTCCCTCCACCTAGAGTTCTTGCTTGAGCTGTGCTATCTTGGCCACACTTGAAGCAAGACAAGAGTGGATATCGATTAGAGATGCTAACTTCTCAGTAAGTACCCTCTCAACATGGTCCACCCAATCCCGCTTGAGTATCACACCATGCTTCCAGGCGGGACTCCACTCGATCAGCAGGTGCAACTTCATGGCTCAGAGGGACTATCGGAGGAGTAACCGTCGTTGACGCACTGACTATTTCAAGATGGTCTCACAGCATGGCTAGGAGGAACATCGAAATGAGGAACCAAGAAACGAGCCTCGATGGGAGCCCCTGCCAATGATAAAAAGTTTATCAAATTGAAGCCCTACAATTAACGAGAGGGAGAAAGCCGTACCTTTAGAGGAGAGGAGGAAATCTCGACATCTTTAGGAATGGTGGGCTCAGGCAACACGTCCCCAGGAAGACAGTCATCTCGGGGCGTACCATGTATCAAGTCATCTGTAGGGGTGTCCACAAGCAGACTAACAGCGGCACCAAAACGGCGCCGAATCAGCCACTAATTGGTTCCTTCTCTCTCCCATACACTTGGAGAGACCCCCCAGAGATTTATTCAGCAGGATTATTACCTCATAAGGGTTATTTTCCATCTGGTTCGGTTCATTCGAGCCTCAAAAATACTCTAAAAGGGTATATGAGTATATACTATTTCGTATTTTGTCGAGAAGTTCTTAGAGATTATTTTTATAAAATATTCTTAAAGATAACTCGATAACCTCTGAATGGATAAATGAGGATAAACTAATCCTTGATACTCCAAAAAGGTATACGAGTATAAACTATTTCCTATTTTGTCGAGAAGTTCCTGAAGATTATTTTCATAAAATATTCTTAGGATAACTCGACAAACTCCAAATGGGTATATGAGGATAAACTAATTCCCGAAACTCTAGTAAACGTACAAGTATAAACTTTGTTGACGCTGGTCAACGCGTCGCCGCCAAAGGATTCGCCGATGAATGGTCAGATTCTAAACAAAGTTGGACGCCGGTCAACGCGTCGTACTCACTGATCGAAGGCTAGGTTCCACACATATTCTGATGCCAATTAGAGTGTCACAATGAAGAAACCCCCAATCAACAGAGGAGTCTCAGAAAAAAGCTTAATGGTTAGTTGAACGACAACTCATCGATATGAGTCAAGAACAAAATGAACTCAGCTTCAATTCAAGATTCTAACAATGGTCAGGCAAAAAAATACAGCACCGTGATGCCTTCAGCTATCCTACAAAGCACTGGAGAAACTGAAAGGATTGGAGGAGTCAAATTCAGAAGCTAATCTCACAGCAAAAAAGTCATCTATTGGTTTTAGATCAAGATCTCGACAATAGTCAGACAAAAAAATGTAGCACCGTGATGCCTTCAGCTATCCTACAAAGTACTGGAGAATCTGGAAGGATTGGAGAGATTAAAGACTGAAGCCATTTTTAGGTCGTGTTACACCGACTTAAGGTTTGGGCCTATCGTATCTAAAGTATTTCAGGCTCTTCTATAAAATATCGAGACTGAAACACTTTGGAGGGGTATCTGCGGACGTTGAAAAATGCCTGTATGTGCCTGAACGTGACTCGTGACAGTGGGTTGACAATCGACGACCCATCCGACAATGCAACTAAGAACCACTGACAACGCAACCGCACCGCAAACGCATAAAGCGAGTTGACGAACGCATGAAGCGGGTCGGCAAGGCTTGCAAGCCAGTGAAGCAATGAACCGTAGAACAAATCTAACAGCGAAGCTTCAGATCAGCAAGCATTTATGAGATGGGATCGACTAGATTCGTACGTCGATAAGATGGAATCAACCAGACTCGAACGTTGGCAAAACGAAACCGATCGATGTTGCCATCAACCGGAACTAAACGTCGACAGAATTGAATCGATCAAGCTCCAGGATCAGCGAGACGATCAATTGAATTCATATTTGAATGACTGGATAAATCAAGATTGGACAAAACACTAGACAAATTGAGATCAGAAAAGTACGGGAACCAAAACACTGTTTAGGCCAAGGCCAAGACAACACTTGGTGTCTCGGCCACCTGGTTGAGACACCAAGTCTCAGCCACCAAACCCCCCCTCTCTCTCTTATAAATAGAGAGGGGGGGTCTCATTCTTGTGGGTTGGAAAATTTTAGCATTTAAGGCTAGATTTTTGAGAGCTCTTTGCATAGATCTGAGCCTTTGCGAAGAAGAAAAGTCAGATCTACATCCCGTGCACACGAAGAACTCGTCACAACTCAGATCCATGCAGTGAGGAGAAGATTCAAAGGAGATCTAGACTAGATCTACTCCGATTCAATCAGATCTATCAGATCCACCCTCAGGATTAAGCATGGTCTTAATCATAGTGTTCGTGCGTGACTTCGCTTGGTCAATTTCATCCACTCCGGTGATCATCTCCTTTGTGAGTTGATCCCTATCGGTGATTATTTCCTTCGTGAAATAATCATCGCAGATCCGTAGATCCAGCATCTGGATCTGATCACGCGGCAATCCACGGATGGATAAAAGAGTCCCCAGCACAGGCAAAGATCCCACACAAGCGAGGATCTAAAAATGGATCCTGCGTTTGTTCACAAAAGGGCGATAAAGTTATAATCTTTTTTCGATTTTTCATTGTAAAAGCCAAGAGCTGTAACAGATTCACAATCATTGGAAATCACCGCAACTTTCCCTGCGAACAGTCATGGTTGATAATATGTGCAGGTTTGAGAGGAAATCATTTACAAATGGCTTTTTTGGATACAACCAAATTAAAATGCATCCAGATGATCAAAAGCATATAGCCTTTGGGAGTACAATGTTATACAATAATGACATTTGGTCTGAAGAATACTGTAGCCACCTACCAATGTGTGATGAACATAATTTTTCATGAGCATATACGCAAGACAGTGGAATGCTACGTGGACAACCTCATGATAAAAACCATTGCAAGGGGGATCATCTTAATGATTTGAGAATGGTGTTTGAAATCATGCAACTCAAGAAGAACCCAACCAAGTCCTTCTTAGGGTTATGATCAGGCAAATTCCTTAGGTTTATTGTCACGTCCAAAGAGATACATGTTGACCAGAGATGGCCAATGCAATCCAGGAGATGCCGCCTTTGAGAAGTCTTAAACAACTCAGAGGTTTGCAGGGCCGTCTGGCCTACATCCACAGATTCATAGCTAATCTATCTAGAAAATACCAACTATTTCAAAGGTTGATGAAGAATAATATTTTGTTCATTTGGGATGATGCCTATCAAAAGGCTTTTGATGAGATCAAAGAATATCTTATGAAGCCACCCGTTTTACCAATGCCAATATTAGGCAAACCATTCCTGATCTATGTTAGAGTCATGAACCATTCTCTTAGAGCACTTCTTGCTCAAAAAAATGATGATGGTCATGAACATGCGATATACTATCTCAGCCAAACTATGATCGGCATCTAGCATTGCTACAATTTAGTCGAAAAACAGTGCAAAGCTCTGGTTTTTGCAGTCCAAAAAATGTAGCTACCTAATTGGCCAATCCATCTACATCATCTTGAGAGCCAAACCTCTATGGATACTCATGACAAAGCCCAGATCCCTAAACTCCAGGCTCGCGAAATGGGGAATTTTGCTTTCTCAGTGTGACATGATATTAGCACCTCAAAAGGCAATCAAAGGCCAAGCAACAGCTAACTTCCTTGCGGATCATCCAATCCCTAAGTCTTTCAAGCTCCATGAAGACATTCTAGATGAGGTACTTGAATCAAATGTTACCAAGACCACCAAGTATGGTGGCTTTACTTCGATGGTGCATCATGATGCACTCACAAGAGAACAATCATCGCAGGTGTGGGGGTAGTGCTTATTGATCCCCAGGGTCATATCATTCCTCATGCCTATTCACTAGTTGAGCCATGTAACAACATTGTGGCTGAGTACAATGTCCTCATAATCGGCTTACAACTCGCTCAAGACATGGGTGCAAAACATCTTGAAGCACATTGCAATTCCAAATTAATCATGATTCAGATAAAAGGGGAATATGAGCTCAAGCACAATGACCACTTACCCTACCATAAAGCAGCATCGAAGCTCACTCATTATTTGAAGGTTTCTATATCGATTATGTTGCCAGTTTCAAGAATACATACGCCGATGCTTTAGCATCACTCGTAGCTACACTATCCTTAACCTCCAAGTTTACTAAGAAGATTATAGTAGCTAGCCACTGGTTATGCTATCCTAAATAGATATTGGAAGCCAATGAGGTGCATGCTACGCTAGGAGGTTTCAAGCTCAACGATTGGCATTATCTAATTATCAACTATGTCTTGCACGCTGTATTGCCAGACGGTCCGAAGTAAGCAATCTCCATCCAAACGAGAGCCTCCCACTTCTTCTGTGATTCTACCATACAAATATTGTATCACAGATCATTCTATAGCAATTTGCTTAAATACTTGTCATTGAGTGAGGCACAAGAGGTGCTCAAAGAAGCTCATAATGGTACATGTGAAGCTCATCAACCTGCCCCCAAACTCTAAGATTGACTTCCCTCATTGAGGCTCTTATTGGCCAACAATAATAGTAGATGTAGTGGCTTATGCCAAGCGGTGCCATGCATGTCAATTTCATGCAGATTTCTAGCACCAACCCCAAAAGAATTGCATCTGACCGTCGCTTCTTAGTCGTTCAAGATATGGGGAATGGATGTCATTTGGCCAATTAGCCCATCATCTACTAAAGGCCATTGACTCATTTTGGCCATCACAGATTACTTCTCCAAGTAGATCGAAGCCATCATGCTCAAAGAAGTTAAGTCTTTGAATGTGGTTAAGTTTTTGAAACACCACGTTATCTATTGATTTGGCATCCCTCAAGGGATTGTTCACGATAATGGTCTGCAATTAATCAGCCGATCATTTTTCATAATCGATGACAAGTTCTGCATCTAAGATGTGGATTTCACACCATACAACCTGGCTGCTAATGGTCTGGCTAAAGATTTTAACAAGACCATTATTAAGCTTCTAAAGAAGTTCCTCTCTTCCAACAAGCGTTATTAGAATGAGAAACTCAGAGAATGTCTTTGGGACTATCGAACAATAGTCCGCACTTATACATGCACTACACCTTTCTTCTTAGTGTACAAATGTGAAGCTGTGGTTCCACTGGAGATCCAAATCCTATCATTGAGAATCGCTCTCACAGAAAACATGACGATAGAAGAACATTATCAAAGGCGTCTCTAAGGATCAAAGGCACTAGACAAGTTAAGACTTAAAGCTCAACAACGAATCGAGATGTATCAATCTTAGATTTCAAGAACCTTCAATAAGAGAGTCAAAAAATGATCATTTAAAGAAGAAGACTTGGTCTTAGTCATTCATCAACCCATGGTCATGGCACACAAGACCAAAGATAAATTCCAACCCAAATGGGAAAGCCCGTTTAGTAGAGATGGTCAACTCAAACTGGGCATATCACCTAATTAATCTAAAATAGTAACACGCATATGGTACCAATCATTGGGAAACCTCTTAAGAAATTGCACCCTTAAATTGAGCCTTTTCATCTCCCCATGGAGCAATCGGTCACGTTTAAGCTTTCACCTCTGACTAAGAGAATGACATCTCAACCAAAGGTACCATAATTCAATCCCCCAGCGAGTTATCAAGTTAATGCTACATCTTTGTATAACCATGGGTATTCTTTGCCACCATCTTGTTAACATTACACCTCTGAATAGTTTGCATTTCTTAGGATCCCACCATCATGTTAACATTACACCTCTGAATAGTTTGCATTTCTTAGGATCTAACTAGTTAATACCACACCTCTATCAGTACCACTTCTAAAATGACTAGTTAACATTAACACTTCTATCGATCATTAACTTAACATTAGACTTCCAAATGTTAGTTGTCCGTTGGACTTCCTTGAACCTGATTGGTTAACATTACACCTCTATCAGCTATTTGACATATTAATGTAGACAGTTAAAATATATTTTTACCCAGGCTAATAATTAACTTGGATCCAAGAAGTAAACGTCCATGGGCTAAACACTTCGAATGGACCCAAAACTAATCCACAACAAGCTGCGGTGAAGGTCGCTTCACAAGAAATGTGAACCTCGCCATGCAGCTCATCTCAACCCGACCAAGTCAAGCAAAGGTTGACTCCCAATTCAAGCCCCAAGCGAGTCGAAAGGTGTCATCAGTCGGCCAAATCATGATTTGGATTCTGTGTCAAATTTGAACTCATAGACGAAGTTCACCAACCAAGTAACTTTGCTCATGGCAATTGAAGTGGACCAATTCATCCACTTCGTAAGAAGAATCGCCCACGTCCTTAGCGAGCCTTGCTCATGTCCTCAATGAGTCTCACCCACGCTTTCAATGAACTTTGCCAAGTCAGCGAACTCACTAAATAGTCGTTTGAGAGCTATGTTTAGGGGAATAACCGTTCCCCACTTTCTCCTATTTTAATGCCCACTTAATCCACAATTAAAGGCCATTAACTCTCTCTTTTAGCCTATAAAAGGAGAGGAGATCATTCATTTTCAAGCCCAGCCCCAACTCCAATCAGATCATTGAGATCAATACACACGCGAAAAGAGATCATTACTATTGCACTTGTGATCCAATTGAGCAGAAGTGCTAGGAGAAGATTGAGTCATCTTCCAAACCACTAAGGACTCACTTATAACAAAAGACTCGTCATCTTAATCAACGCATCAATAGAATACATTATCGACGTTACACCGGCACACAGAAAAGAACCCCAAGAATATAAATTTTTCTTTTATTTCATCATATTCTTTTTATTGTAATCTGAGCTTATTACAATACATTAAGATTCAAAATAGGATGGTGACTCTGCTTAGTATTTCTTTATCCTTCGATGAGAAAATTGTATCGCACACCGACACTAAGAACCTCGAGTCTTTTGTGGAATTGCTGGTCATCAAATTTGACCAAGCGAAGTTCTAGAACTTCATTTCCATGAACCCAACTTACTCAACGGTGACTGTATGTAGTTGTCATAAAGTTCACCACAGTGTGGATCACAAATCTAAACTGACCCCCGCGTGTGAAAGGGTGACCTTGGCCAAAGACAGTTTGAGCTTTAGCTCAAAGCCAAACGAACTCTGCTCAGAGTTAAGAAAATTCATCCCTCATCTTGAGTGAAGGTCAAGATGTTATTTCATCTATTGGTATCAGACATCACTCAAAAAATTCCTTTAGGAGTTCAATTCAAAGCATCTCGCGATGCTCGCTATGCTTCCTCGATAGAAGCTAAGAATGGGGGTAATCCCTCATCTAAATTCTCTCAAGGGAAGCTAGACAAAAGCTTGGCCAGCATTGCCATAAGTGACGTTCGCGTTACAAGGTAAAAAATAGTGAAGTTGGCACTGAAAAGTACCCCCAACTTGGAACTATGGGTGACTTAAGAAAGTTCCTATTTCTGAAGAGAGCGCATCAATGTTAGCATTGTATGACCCTTAGAGAAGTATTTACTGTAATTCAAAAGAGTTGCCAATGCAAAACTGTTCCTGAAAAGGAATCAGTTTTCACTCATCTTAGTCACGGTCCTAAGCCTTCAAAAGTTTAGACTAAATGATGATGACGTACCCAAAATGGTAAAACACAAGAATTAACTGTCAATCTAACAAGTGTAACTTCTAGAGATGAGGAAGAACTT
The DNA here is from genome assembly GCA_037177215.1 of Asparagus racemosus. Lineage (NCBI taxonomy): Eukaryota > Viridiplantae > Streptophyta > Magnoliopsida > Asparagales > Asparagaceae > Asparagus > Asparagus racemosus. Next base: position 17,788 of record JBAKGM010023358.1, read on the forward strand.
ACAGACATCTCGCCTGATCCAGTGTATTCTCCTAGCATTAGATCCATATTGCCAAAAGCTGACAGTATGTATCGTTACACTAGGCTAAGACAAAGAGCAGCGATCCCTTTCGACTACTCTACCCTCCAGGCGTGGACATCGTAGACTTCATCTTAAGCGAACCAACCCACGTCCAGTGACACCAACTCTGCCATAGCGTCAAATGCAATCCCTAGTTCAAGTCAAGAACGATGATGGGAGGTAGATTCGACGGATCGAGAAGATCTTCTTGCTCAAATGGTGACTAAAAAGAAAGACTCAGATGAGCAGATCGATCGCTTGGAGAAGATGATTGGACAACTCTTGCTAGCATCTTAGCCTCAACCAAGTTCTTCAAAAGGGAAGAAGCAGATCGATGAATCCTCTCTAGAAGAAGATCGGGAACATCAACATGACACAGATTCTAAACATGTGGGATCAGAGATGATGCTGCCTTCAAAGCCAAGCATGGAAGCAAAGGTCTTGGAGGGCATCCAAAAATAGCTTAACGTTCTCTCTCAAAGAACTGAGCTCAAGAAGGTTGGAATTACTCGATGTTATCCCATCGAGTGGGAGATGGTTCCCTACCTAACAAAATTCAAGCATCCTACGTTGCATATGTTTGATGGAAAAGGTTCTTCAAACCAGCTTATCTACTACTTTTACCAACAAACTAGAAATATAGTGGGTAACGATGCCAACAAGGAATGGCTTTTCATTGGCATCCTCTATGGGGTAGCCTTTGATTGGTTCTAGAATTTACTTGAGGGTTCAATCAAATCGTGGATAGATAGATTCAAAGTTCCTCTCACAATTATTTGAGGAATAATTTGATATGACCATGGCTAAACTCCTTTCTAAGAAGTAAAGCAGAAATGAGACTGTCAAAGAGTACATGGAGAGATACCGCAATCTGACATTGTAATTTCGAGATATGCCTCTGTCGATGTTACTTTAGACTTGTCAGCACAATTTTGTGATACAGATTGAAGCTCACAGGGGTGTCGTTACTACCCACACATAGAAGGATTTGATGGAGCAAGCTGAGATAGCAGCAAAATCATCAGAACGTTTCAACGAGTTTGAGCCTCGCACTAACTTTAAGGGTAACAAAGGTAAATAAGGATAGACTTCACAACTGAAAGCTAAAGCAACTTTCACAGTTGGAATTCAAAATCCCAACAACAACCAGCATAGAGAACCAAGAAAGAATATTCAGCGCAATTATTCGTTCAAAGACAAGCATACAGTCACCATCTTACATGTGCTCAACAAAGGGAATCGGTTAAAGCTTCCTAAGCAAAAGAAAGTCACTGCCAACATGGTGACTCTTCAATTTGGCTCCATGCCAAAAATCCAAGCCCATAATGACGTTATCCCCATTCCTACTACGAGGATGGAAGTGGTCAACTATGACCAACAAAACTGACAAAGACAAGGCTTAGTCCCTCTCACTACATCAAGAGATGAAATGATGTGGGTACATTCCGATCTTCTCCAAGATGAGGATTCGACTCTTTAGAAGTCCAAGAATAAGCACAAGATGAAGTCTTGCAATGCCATCTCTGCAATTATTGAAAAAGAATCTTTGCACGTCACTTCACTCACCGATTCAGAGGGAGAGAAAATGGCCATGGTAGGAACAAGATCTAGCTGAGATTATCTGAAGAACTATGATCAACCGGGACCTTCTAAACAACCTAATCGGTCAAGCAAAAAGAGGCTCAGTTTGACAAAGCTTTTAAACATCCCCCAAATGATCCTAAAGCCCCATTATGGTATTATATCATGGCTCAGTTAGTCATTATCCTAGCTTGTATAACCTTAATTAAACCTTTTTATGTTTGTCTAAGAAGACGAGAGAAGCTTTAAAAGAAGCTTTGAATGACAGTGAGGCGTTCCTCGCCCACTTAATTGAGCCTCCTCAGAACAAAGAACACAAGCAATGCTACCAATGCCAATCACACGTTCCTTGTATCTCCTTCACTCTGGAGGATATGCTCGTCAAAGATCACTATCACAATCAACCCCTTTAGTATACTACGTATGTAGAGTCTGCGAATGTTGAGAGCATTCACATTGCTCCAGGCTCTGCATTAAGCATAATTTCACAGAGACTTCTGAGCTTCCTAGGTATTCCCCTTCACAAGCACTCAATGACTTCTGCAACCATACTCTGCTTCAACTCTAGTAGTAGTTGATCTCTTAGAATGAGCTGACTTAAATGTTAGATTGGAAATTTGAAGACAGAAGTGACTTGCTATGTCATTGACATCGAAGCACCTTACAACCTTCTTCTCGGATGATCATGGATCCATTCCAACATGCTCGTCCCCTCAATACTTCATTAGTGTTTCAAATACATTGATGGAGAGGGGGTCCAACAAATAGTTAAGGCTAAAAAGCATCCTTTCAAGAGGGTGGAGAATTATTTCACCGACTCTCTCTTGTACAACAAAAATTATACAATCGAGATTGTCCTTTCCAATGATGAGGATAGTGACAATGAAGCAGATGTTGAACTACATCCCAATGATGATCTAATCTGGGAGAGATAGATCCACTTGTAATTACCTTAGAGGACCTATTTATCGACCAAGCCACTAAAGATCAGGGCGATTGGATTTTTAATGAAGAAGAGTTTGTTTACGACTATTCTGTGGACTCTGAGTCTAAAACGCAAGAGTCAAAACCCTAATGTACAGGCTAGCTTTAGAACTAGCATTGTATATGCCGATAAGCAAGTCATAGTCAGCTAAGTAGCTAGGCAACTCAGATGATGCGACTTTCATGGTCCAACCTAAAAGAGACGGCCCAAATCCGATCATCTTCAGAAAGTTGAGCCACGACTTCATTTACTAAGCTTGGATGAAGAAGCTAAAGGAGTACCAGAGTTCTCCTGATACAGCCAACAAGCTCAACACATATTGGCAAAAATGGGATATAGCCTCACTGTGAAACAAGGGTTGAATTTCAATCAAGGATTAAGAGTCCCTTTAATCCCCTTTATACCAGAAGAGAGGTTTTCGATTATTACCATCGGACCAAGTGAGGACTCAGCTACATTTCTCCCAAAGTCAAATTATAAATTGGACTAGCATCTGATGACTTTCTAAGTAGTTCTTTAGATACATCCAACTAGGATTCTGACAACAACTTTGGAGTCTTGCTTGGTGAATTCACAGCTAACATGGTCTCGCACGATCTAACTATGGATCTTAATGAATTAGAAGTATTTGAAGATTCTGAAGATGATTCATGGGTGAAACATCTTAAAAAGCAATGGGAGTCACTCTTCAAAGCTAGTGAACCGCCGACTGAAGATAAAATGGTTCAAGTTAACATAGGTAACGAAGTTAATCCCAAGCTGATCTTCATTAGCGAAAGTTTATCATCTGCTGAAAAGGAAGAACTCATAAATCTCCTTCAAGAATACATTGAGATCTTCACCCAGAGTTACGAAGACATACCTAGTTTGGACCCCAATGTGGCTGTACATCGCCTCGACATTGACCCTAATGTTAAGCCGGTCAAACAACAATAACTACGCTTTCATCCTAAGTTGATGTAGCAGATCAAGAAAGAAATCTATGAACTCATTGAATGTAGATTTATCTGTGAGTAACAACATCCCGATTGGCTAGTCAACATCGTGGTGGTGATAAAAATGAAAGGCAAGATCAGAATCTGTATTTATTTCTGGGATCTAAATGTTACTTGTCTAAAGGATGATTTCCTTCTCCCTATCACGAATGTCATAGTTGACAATGCATGTGGGTTCGAGAAGATGTCATTCATGGATGAATTTTCTAAATACAACCAAATCAAAATGCATCTAGATGATCAAAAGCATGAAGCATTTAAGACACCCTTAGGAGTATTTTGTTACACAGTAACGCCCTTTTGTCTGAAAAATACTGGAGCAACTTATCAACGTGATAGGAACACGACCTTTCATGAGGCTATGTTGATGACCTCGCAATCAAAAGTTGCCACAAGCAAGACCACATCAATGATATGAGAATGGTGTTCGAAATTATGCGAAAGCACCAACTCAAGATGAATCCAACCAAGTCTTTCCTGGGGGTATATAAAGCATATTCCTGGGGTTTATTGTAACATACAAAGGAATACATGTTGATCCAGAAAAAGTGGAAGCCACCCAAGAGATGCTACCTCTGAGAAATCTTAAAGAACTCAGAGGTCCATAAGGATGATTAGCCTAAATCTGTAAGTTTATCGCCAACATATTAGGGAAATGTCAACTACTTCAAAGACTGATGATGAAAGGTGTCTCCTTCATTTGGGACGACACTTGCCAAGAAGCTTTCAATAAGATCAAGGGTTATTTCACGAAGCCACCTGTTCTAGCCACACCAGCATCAGGTAAACGATTCTTAACCTACGATAGAGCAATGGATCACTCTCTTGGAGCACTTCTTGCCTAGAAAAATGACAATGACCACGAGCAAGCCATTTACTACCTCAACCGAACCATGATTGGTGCCAAGCATCGTTACAATCCTATTGAAAAGAAATGTCTAGCACTGGTCTTTGCAATCTAAAAGATACGATACTACCTCATTGGTCAATCCATCCACATCATCTCAAGATTTAACCATCTGTAGATACTCACGACGAAACCTAGATTGCACCAGATTAGCAAAATGGGCAATACTACATTCACAGTATCATATGACATTCGTACCATAGAAAACAATCAAAGGTCAAGTAATAGCCGATTTTCTAGCAGAGCATCCCATCCCCGAGTCTTCTAAGCTTTACGAAGACATTCTAGATGAAGTCTTCGAGTCAAATGCTACCTTAGACCACTAGTTATGGTGACTTTACTTTGACGGTGCATAAAAACGCAACCACAAAGGAGCAATTGTTGTAGGAGTGGAGGTAGTGCTGATTGATCCCCACGAACATGTTCTTTCTTAGGCCTACTCATTGACCAAGCCATGTTCCAACAATGTGTGCCCTTGTAATTGGCCTGCAACTTGCTCAAGACATGAGTATCAAATATCTTGAAGCTTACAACAATTCCAAGCTGATCATAAATCAGATCAAAGAAGATTATGAGGTCTGCCAAAATGACCTTATACCCTACCACAAAGTAGCAATAAAGCTCACTTTGTCATTCGAACATTTCTACATTAGTTTTGTAGCCCACCTTAAAAAATACTCATGCGAGCGCTCTGACATTCCTTGTAGCCACACTTACCTAGGCACCCAAATCTACTAGGTGCATCACATTGGCTAACCACCAATTATGCTTTCTAGAGCAAATGCTTGAAGTCAACGAAGTGCATGTCATGCCAACTCACTTCAAAGTTAATGATTAGCAGCTTTTGATTATTGACTATGTCTTGCACGGAATACTACCTGATAGCCCAAAGAGCTTTGCACCGGTGATCATTCGATGGTGTGTTGCTCCAATGCTTATTACAAAGTGAAGCTTGAGAAGCATTAAAGGAAGCCCACGACGCTACATGTTGAGCTCACCAACCAGATCCTAATCTTCGGGATTGACTTCATCATCTAGGTTACTACTGGCCAACAATGATAGCAGATGCGATAGCATACGCTAAATGATGCCATGCATGTCAAGTACATGCTGATTTTCTACTTCAACCCCTAGAAGAATTGCATCCAACTGTTGCCTCGTGGCCTTTTGAAGCATGGAACATGGACATCATCTCGCCAATTAGTCTGTCATCTGCAAAGGCCATCGATTCATCTTGGTTATTACAAATTGCTTCTCTAAATGGGTCGAAGCTATTCCGCTTAGAGATGTCTAGATATCTCAGGTGATCAAATTCTTCAGGCATCACATGATCTATTGATTCAGCGTCCCTGGAAGGATCGTCCATGACAATGGTCCACAGTTCATCAGCCAACTGTTCTTTAAATTCTGTAACAAGTTCAGAATTTAAGATGGGCTTTTACACTATACAACCCAGCCGCGAATGGGCCAGCTGAAGTTTTCAACAAAACTATCATCAAACTTCTGAAGAAGTTCATCTCCTCTAACAAACGAGATTGGGATGAGAAACTTGGAGAGTGTTTGTGGGCTTATCAAACAATAGTCCACACTCCCACTAGCTCTATGCCTTTTTTCTTGGCCTACGGATATGAAGTCGTGATGCCTCTTCAAGTGCTATCATTAAGAATCGCCCTTGCCTAGAAGATGATCACTAAAGAACAATGTTGTGCGAAAAATAACGACGAGCGTTACCTCCGTTAGAGTTGCAAGTATAGAACTAACAAGTTATAGTATAAAAGATTATCGATCCCACGAGGAACGTGAAGTAGGAAAATAATTAATATTGGTTCTCTTTAGATTATGCGCGACAATTAGGAGTTTTATTCACAATAAAATGAAAACATGGTGAAGATGGTGGTGAAGAGGTTAGAGAAAGTGGATGTGGATTATGCGCAAAAATGAGGAGAGAAAATGTGTGTGGAGAGAAGAGAAAATGTGTGTGATCAAAACGAGGAAGAAAATGAAAGTGGAGGGAAATAAGATGGAAGTGGTAAAGTGAAAATAAAATAAAATGAGTTGAGAAATAATGAGTGAGATTGAGTGTGTTCAAATAAAAAGAAAATAA
>JBAKGM010023363.1:0-24417 GCA_037177215.1 Asparagus racemosus
ATATATAAAGAGACAGTGAAACTTAATTTCATTACTCTCTAATTGCGGAGAAAATCCAATTCGTTATCACCCCTCAACTCCTATGTTAGCAATCATCATCCCTCTAATAATATGAAAAGGGCTTATCCGTAATTACCCTTTTAATACGACTAACCCTTAATTATCTATATATATTAACCATCCTATCTAACCATAGGAAAATAGCGTAGACTACCTCCACACAACTGCAAACCCAACAATGGAGGAGTCATCCAATAACCCTACCAAAACTTTCAATCCTACTCCCATCCGTCGACAGTTCATCGGAGTCCGGCAAAGACCCTCTGGCAGATGGGTGGCCGAGATCAAAGACTCATCTCAGTGCGTTCGCCTATGGCTTGGGACCTACGACTCTCCGGAGGAAGCTGCCGTGGCCTATGACGATGCTGCCCGTGTGCTTCGCGGAGGAAATGCACGGACCAACTTCTCCGCTACAAAATCTAATCCAACCCTAAACTTCTCTTCTTTGAGAGCCAGGCTCCGCAGCAACTTGCAGAAAATTGTAGCAAGAACAAGGGCAAAGGAAAGAGTGATCACTGACCACTTTGCGTTTGAAAGTGTATTTCGTTATGACAGTTGCAGAGCTGGGAAGTTATTGACTGATGTTAAGAGTAGTGTTGAAATGGCAGTGGAACCGAGTTTTGTTGTTCCTCAGTCGTCAGATAATAGTGAGGATTATGGTGCTATAAGATTTGAGGAATTATATGATGGACGGTCAGATGGATGCCAGTTTAAAGATCCAATGGCGGGTAAATGTGTTGACGGTGAGGAGATAGTCGAAAGATGCAAACGATTTAAGGTATCGTCTTCAGTGATTGTTCCTCCATCTTTTACTCATCTCAATAATTAATACGAATTTCGAGAGACCGTTACTTTTTATCATAACTGTTGAGTATCTAGTGAATGATTATGATTAGAGTTATATATTTGTACCTCTGTGTGTATATGAAGTGATTGGCTAGTATGGCTTTCTCCCAAAGGAGGAGAAGTAGTATTAATTAGGAGTATTTCTTGTGTTTTCTTCTGTTATATTAGAAACGAAGCTTGAAGCAAATTAATTAAGCTTGGAATGCATTTTACGTGCTACTTGTTGTCATGATCCAAATTCTTAAAGAGTTACAAAAAAAAAAAAAAAAAAAACAAGTATGAATTTGTCATTAATTGCTTATTCATAAAAGAGTTAACATCATAACTGATTCCCACACAAGAAGTTTCACTTTAGGTTGCAAATGCCAGAGGTTACAGCGAGAAGAACAACTTAGCAGTATTGATCGATTGAGTTGATATAATTTGACAGTTTGGACCTTAACGGCCCCAGTCGAGGTAGAATTAGTCCATTCGGATGTAAAGTGGACCTAGCAAGTTTGGGCCTTCAGTTTTAAGCTCACAGAAATTATAATCCTAAAGTATTAAACAAAAATAGCCGGATGTTTTCTAGTAAGGCATCGTATATTTTTTCCCATCTTAAATAATGGAACTTTCGACCTTTTTTTTTTTAATAGGCAAGGAAATGGTGTGGCAGTGATGTAGGAAAAAAAAACTGTTGCATACGAAAGTGAACCAATTTGCAATCCACTTAATACTCTGATAATTTGGACCTAGATGGGCTCAGCTCATGTGCAAGTAGTCATTTTGGAATGAAATTGGAGCACGCTGGATCTTTGAGTTTGGGCCATTATAGGCCTTTAGTTTGCAGCTCATGGAAATGAGTAAAATTATAATCCAAACAGCCGAGCAAAAGAAAAGAAAATGATTGACAATCTCTTATCGGCCATAAACATTCTTCTTATAGCCCAAACGGATTTCTATTACTGACAAATACAGAGAGAAAATGGCAGAGGCTAGCAACCTATTGAAAGTGTATTAGAGTCAGAAGCCTACAACATGATTTATTGTGGAGGTTTGCACAAACGTTTAAATGTTTGCACCGTTGTTTTATTTATTCACCGTACTGATGTTCTTATTGATTGTACTGATTGTAAATTGACAGCCATCAAATATTGCATTCTCTTTTGCATATCATTTTCTTTTGAACGGCAATCTGTTGGGTATTCCTTTTCCTTTCCTTTACGAATCAAGTTATATATTTTTATTTTTTTTCCTCACACATGAATCAATCTTTTCAAAAGGGCAACGCCACACGTTCGAGTTTTATAAAAATCCAAACTCCAGTGGGGCATGCAATGTTTGTATTTGCCTATAATTCACTATTCAAGATACTGCAAGTAACAAAGAGACGTACAGAATCGACGATAGCTAAAGAGTTGACGGTTGCAACTGTCTTGCTCAAACATCACAAACATCGCCATTCTCATGGGACCTTAATAAAGATTCCTTTACAGGTCATGCAACTTCCAAGCAGGGGCAGATCTATGGGGTGCCCAGGGTGGGCAGCTGCACCCCTGGAGGAGTTAGTTTTGTAGATCACGTCGAGAGCTTTCCGAAAACATATTATAATAGTAATTTTGATAACCGAGTCAAAAGTTATGGTCCGTGCAAATTTCAGCCTTCGTGTATATTTCTAGTCTGTTGCTAATTGTTTTAACCTTATTTCGTTAAAACATTTATATCCCAAGCTCTACATCTCCAAATTGAGTTCCATTTATTTCTGTAAATAGATTCTTGTAATCCGCCCCCTTAAGAAAATTTTTCTGGATCCGCCACTGCTTCCAAGTCTCTTTTTACTTGATTCTGATATTAATTAGATCATGACAACAACCTAGAAAACATATGCTAGACTATGTGCTATCTGGATATTCTTCAAAAGTTACCAGATTTTAGTGAAAAAATGGGTTAATTTCGGATAAACCTCACGTAACTATAATGTTGCAGATAGACCCTCCGAGTGAAAATTATTTTCACTCTTTTACTCTCCGTAGATCTAGTTGTCAAAGATCAAGTTTGTCCTTCTATGATGAGAAAAGGGTTAAAAAAATAATTCACTCAGGAAGTCTATCTGTAACAATTTAACTACAGGGGATAATATCCATAATTGAGGGATCTTACAAGGGGTCTATCCACAATTTAACCCAAAACAATCATATACAGAGGTCACTTTATGTCGGGTATGGAGTGCAGAGGAGGTTACACGCGGTCTAATACTAATTTAATTTAGTACAGACAATATACAAAATCACTACAAATCACAAACAATACAAATTTAGCGTAATCACTAACTTTAAATTGATACTCAGAGAACTCCAGAAAAATAATCATATAGTAGCTAGAGAAACTAGAACATAACACACGTCCTGTTATCAATTTTAAAATAGTGGAATCAAATAAAATATTATACAATCAATAACTGTACAATCATATTAAGTACAACCGCTAACTTCAAAATTTATGCGGAAAAGCATATAGCACACATTCTCTTTCTTTCTATGTCAATTTCTATAGAGGTTGGTTGCCGAAGCTCAATGAAACTATTTGGGCGAGGCTCACTTGGTGTGGATGGGCCATCACTTCTAAATCGTGAATGACGTGAGCCTATATAGGTAGTGTTGGGTACCGACTTAAACTCCAAGTTGGATGCGGATATGAAGGCTGGGCCCATTCCTAATAGTTTTCTTAGAGACGAAGTTAACATGGTGGGCAAGTCAGGGGTGTATTTAAATAAGACGTCCTATTCTAGGGTTTTGAAGTAGAGAGAAGGAGAGAGACAATATTCTTTTGTAGGCATCGAAAATTGCCGATGAACCCCAAATATGATTTAATTATGAAAAGATTGAAGAACGACATCATCAAACCCTAAGGAAATCAACCACAGGGGTAAAACTGACAACATGCACGTGCAAGACACTTATTGTGTCTCGACCATGTCCGAGACACTTTTTGTGTCTCGGCTGTTGGCAAGACACTTATTGTGTCTCGCCATGGGCAAGACACTTATTGTGTCTCGCCATGAGCGAGACACTTATTGTGTCTTGGCCATTGCCGAGACACTTATTGTGTCTGAAGTATTTTCCACGTGTTTTATTGTTATTTATAAGGCCCATTTGATATTTTCAACACGTGGGGATTTTCATTTACATTAGTGGGCGGTTACATCCTTAAAAGACGCCCACTAAGTGCATAAATGGAGCATTAAACGTGCCTTTAAAGCAGAGAAAGTGTTTACAACAGCCTAGAAACTAAAAACCTTTGGCCGAGACAGTATAAACTCCCTCGCCGATGGCCGAGACAGTTTTGGTGGGGAGACACAAAAAGTGTCTCGCCCACTACACAATTATGACAGGCCATAATTTACGTTCTTTTTAGCTGTTACACTTTCCAAAGGCTGTAAATAGCCCTCTACGTCTATTGGGGCTTAGGATCTTGATTTTTGGAGGGGATCAAGAGCTTGGAGATCTTAAAAAAGAGCAGAGAAAGAGTTTAACGATTCTTCACTTGAAGATTCCTCCAGTTTAAGATTTGCCTTAAATCTTGGGAAGAGTAGATATCTTACTTGGCTAAGATATTTGCTTAAGTTTTTATTTCCTTAGCGAAACATAAACTCAACCCTGTCAATTCAGCGATCGTTGCTCTGTGGTCTACGGACGACGCGTCTCCAGCACAGGCAAAGAACCCACACAAGCAGGAGCTCGCTACGTAGCGACTTCTATTCGAGTTTTGTATGAGAGTGAGATGTTATTTTCTTTGTATTAGAGAGAGTTACACGTGTAATCTTTCAGCTGTTTTTATTTGAAATGTTTTAGAATGGAAACATCAAAGAAACTCGTTCTCGGCGGAAACATCTTGTAACCAGGGTTTAATAGAGGGTGTAACTGGGTTCAAGAGTATTGTGAGAGAGAGGGTTTGGCAGTCTTTATCCGTGCAAAAGATTGTAATTCGGAGATGATAGTGGATTGTTTTCGATCACGTGGTTTTTCCCTGTTAAGAGTTTCCACATTAAATCTTGTGGGATTCTATTTGCTACGTTAGGTGCTTTTGGGGGTTTTTGCGAGATCTAAAAATATTAACAAGTGGTATCAAAGCAGGGTTCGACTGTTCATGGAGGTTCGAGCGGTGTGCAATTGGTGAAGGCGTCAGTAATCGAGGCGCGGTGATCAACATCGAGCAAACAAAAGAACCGGACACCAAAATCAAAAAATACTGTAGCGGTAGAAGTAGTGTAGTGGAGGAACACTGTTCACACGGTTTAGAGTTTGGTTAAAAGTTATTAAATCAAATCCAACAGTGCAGATTAATTTGTCTTCTGATCGAGGGTTTGGAGGTGGATTTTGGTGATCACGGATTCGTTCCTAGGATTTTTTGACGTGCTGAGTTTGTTATTAACGTCAAATTCAATCTCTATAGTGACTGATTTGAATTTTGATTTTGGTTAGAGGATGATGACTTCTTTGGGTACGACGTTCGATATTCCGGTATTCAACGGCAAGACAAATTTTGCACTATGGCAGTGCACGGTTCAAGATATTCTTGTGCAGTAGGGTGTTGATCAAGCTTTGAAAGAGAAAAAACCTGAAGGGGTTAAGGATGCTGAATGGAGTTCCATGAAAAAGAGGGCTGTTAGCACAATTCGTTTAGCACTCGCCCCCGAGATCAAGTACAATGTTATGCAGGAGACCACACCAAGGGGGCTGTGGGAAAGGCTCGAGGGGATTTATGCGTCGAAGCTGATGACCAACCGATTGTGTTTGAGGATGGAGCTTTATTCCTTGAAGATGGAAGAAGGTACTGCAATTCAAGACCATATCAATGCCTTTAATCAGCTAGTTTGTCAACTTATGAATATTGATGAGGAGATTAAAGAAGAAGAGCAGACTTCCTTGCCGAAATTGTACAACTCGTTGGTTCAGATGATAATTGCAGGGAAGCAGACTTTAAAGTTCGATGATATGACAGCACTCCTACGTGAGAATGAAAGAATGATGGGGAAGGAGAGCACATCTAATCGTGGGGAGAATGCACTAGCTTTCGAAGGTTCTAATTGAGGGAGGAGTAAGGGGAGATGTGATAGTTATCGAGGAAGGTCAAAGTCTCGAGCTCGAGATGATAGTGAAAGGGAGTGCTATTATTGCAGAGTGAAGGGTCACATTCAATTTAGATGGTCCCAGATGCGAGATAATTTGAAGAATATTAGACAGATGAAGCTTCAAGAAAATGAGAAGAAGGTGGACTCCTCGGTAGTTGTGTGCAATGAAGATGTGGTGTTGATGATGGAAAGTACGAGTACTGATGCGAGTAGCACTTGGGTGTTAGAATCTGCAGCCTCTATGCACATTTGTAACAACAAAAATTATTTTGACACATTAAAGACGGATAAAGAATTTGGTGATGTGATCGTTGGAAACAACAAGAAGATGAAAGTTGAAGGCATTGGGAGTGTTCGCTTCAAGCTTCACACTGGGAAGGTTGAAATTCTTCGTTATGTGAGATATGTGCCGTCATATGGTGCTAATTTAATTTCGTTGGGTAAGATGACATCGTGTGGGTATAAGTATGTGGGTGAAGGAGAGTGGTGCAAAGTGTATAAAGATGGTGATTTGATTTTGCGAGGTAGGAAGAATAGCAACCGTATTTGCTATTTAGATGGGTGATCTGTTAATGGTGTAGATGACTCTTCTCAGACTCTTGTCCACAAGGGAGAGGTGAAGAATAAGAAGAAGAGAGTGAATTTTTCTGAAGCAATTGAGGCAATTGGAGATTTTTCGTCGAGGGAGGATATGTTGGGTACTGACTTAAACTCTAAGTTGGATGCGGATATGAAGGCTAGGGCCAGTCCTAGTAGTTTTCTTAGAGATGAAGTTAACTTGGTCGGCAAGTCGGAGGTGTCTTTAAATAAGACATCCTATTCTAGAGTTTTGAAGTACAGAGAGGGAGAGAGAGAGAGAGAGAGAGAGAGAGAGAGAGAGAATATTCTTGTAATCAGGGTTTAACAGAGTGTGTAACCGAGTTCAAGGGTATTGTGAGAGAGAGAGGGTTTGGCAGTCTTTATCCGTACAAAAGATTGTAATTTAGAGGTGATAGTGGATTGTTTTCGATCCCGTGGTTTTTTCCTATTGAGGGTTTTCTATGTTAAATCTTGTGTGATTCTATTTGCCGCGTTTGGTGCTTTTCGGGGTTTTTGCAAGATCTAAAAATCTCAACAGGTAGTTGTGGGCAAAGTTCGCTGATTATAGTTGACAAACGTTGCTTTCGAGTTCGAATTTAGCATAGAATTTAACTCGCGACCTGGTTGACTCAATGACGCCTTTCAACTTAGTCTAAAGTCTAAATTGGGAGTCGATCCACTCTTGACTGATCGGGTCAGGTCGAGGTGAGCGGTACGGCAAAGTTCACATGCTCTGTCAAATGAGCTTCGCTACATCTTGTTGTGGACTTGATTTTTAGCCCATTTGGAGTGTTTAGCCTATGAACGTTCATTTTCTAGATCCAAGCTAAATCATTGGCCTGAATAGAATATATTTTAACTATCTACAAGACCCCTCCCCCCTCCCTAAAAAAAAGTTTTCAAGATCGTGCATGTGACTTGTAGCAGGAATTGCGATACTTTGGGTAATAGCTAGAGGTGTACTGTTGAACATAGCTTGAGTTGTCTTGTTTTGGTTGAAAATTATCTTCAATCCACTTGGTTTTCGTAGGTGTACTATTGAACATTGCTTTCTTTGTTGTAGACTTATGTTGAAGGCTCAAAGATGTTTGTACTCATCCAATTCTGTGTTTGGAATGAAGTTCGCTTGCTCTGGGTAATGGTGAGATTCGCCTTACTTTGAACTGTGTGGGTGAAGTTTATCGATTAGCGATGTTCGCTAACTGTCAATGGTTGTTGAGATTACGCCTTTGGATTCACATCGTGATTTGTGGCTGAGTTCTCTTGGTCGAGGATTCACGAGGTCTGCTGTAGATTTGACCAAGTTTTAGGCTAAGATTTAGCATCTTTGTCTAGTCCAATCAAATCTTAAAAGATATGACTTTCTTGAAAGTTTAGATTTGTAGAAGGCTATAAATAGTGCTATTTCTCTTCCAAATTCTTCATCTTCATCTCCTCCACGTCTAAGCCTTCATCGCTTAGCTCGAAGATGCTCCTCAATTGAGGAGCTGAAATAAAACAGCTCCAAGAGGAGCTTGCCTAAGTAGGGTGCAACCAAGCGAATGATACTTTGTTGGCTAGTGAATTTGTTATTGGCTGAGAAGGCCAAGCTTGAGTAGATCGTCGAGAATGAGTCGAAGGCTTAGGGAGAGTTGAATCGCGATAGAGATACTTGGAGCTTCGAGTGCCATGATTTGAGTAAGACTGTTCGACAACTGAGATGGCAGTTGAAGAAAGATCCGTGGAGCTCCACAAGTGAGGACTCCGATAGTTATTAGGTTTCACAAATGTGAACCTAAAATATAATTAGACGTCGTGTGGCTATCTCAAGCCCGACATCAAATTTTCGTGCAAGAACATGCTTCTTCCTCTTGATATGTTTCACTAAGAGGAGCATGGCAGTTCTTGTTTAACAGCTTTCTTCTCCTTCTCTGGCATAGGGTCTAGAGAGCAGTAAGTAGGAGCTATTTTTATCTTCATGGGGAGAAACTTAACTCCCCAAGTTCTGTGAGATCGGAGGAACAAGGGCTCCGTAGCTTAGTGCAGCTCGCTTATGTTCCTCAGCTGTCACATTATCCATAGTTAGGAGTATAGGGAAGTAGTAAATAGTAATAAATACCCATCATCCCCATAACAAGATAGTTTGAATGTTGCCTTTATGAAGTAGAGTCTTCGATCAATAAAATGAACTTTTTTCTGAAATTGTCCATCTTTGTGTGTTTGATCTGTATGAACTTTACTTTTACGCCGGACTTGAACTCTGCATGGAGTTGTTGTGTTGGAAGTGAAGCTCAGGCTTCCTTATGTCAGTGAGAGTCGAACTGAAGTTCACTAGGTAGGGTCTTAAACAGATTGATTTAGAATTTTCTCAATTTGGAGACTTAGCGAAATTCACCATATCATTCTGTAATGCCCAACTGAATGGGGAAAAGTTCATTTACTTAACTTGAGAGACAGTCGGCTGGATGAAGCTCAAAAAGTCAGTTGAGCGAGGCTCAGCAATTTTGTTATGCGGGGCTCGTTATGAGAATTTAAAATTTGAATCCTCAATTTCTGTGCCTAAAATTGTGACAAAGGTCATTTAGAGGAGGATTCTCGGCAAAGTTCAAGGCGAGAATCTTTGGTGATGTTCGGGGTGAGATTTATGGTGAAGCTCAAGGTGAAAATATTCAGCAAAGGTTGGGGTCAGCCTATAAATAGAGTTGTCTATCTCCTTTCTTCTACACTTTGATTTTCTAAACCCTAACTTCCTTAAAACCCTAGTTTTCTGAAAACCCACCAAAAATCTTAAGACCAATTTTTTATGGCTTCTCATCATGCAATCTCAAGAGAAAGAGGTGCTGCTAGGGGGCCTTGCCAGCTAAGAACTGATGATACACCAGTGCCGTTGGAGATGGCTATGGGTAAGCTTCGAACCCGTCCATGGTAAATCTTCGGATCTACCAAAACACAGTCCAAATTAGGCTTCAAATAGTGCCTTTGGGCACATAAAGTTCATTCGCTACCAAAGACACAATTTTTATGACTGCTTGCAGTCTCATTGGTGAGCTTTTGTTGGCGACGGCAAGGCTCTATCAGCGGCCATCAACGGCGCTCGATGTAGCGAGTGTCGCTTCTCAAGGACAATTCATTGATACTAGCCTGTTGGGCTTCTAGGTGAACTTCGCCTGGGTGGGGGTCATGGTTTAGTTTCAGCAACCTTCGCCGGAGTGAAGTTTGACAATCTGATTTAAGTGCCCTTCGCTGGAGCAAGGTTTGCCAGTTACCGCCATTCATCTCAGCCATCTGGAGGGGGCGAGAAGTGACGCCTTGCATCTTGACCCTCGAGGGAGACGAGAAGTGAAGCTTTTCGTCTCGACCCTCGACGGAGACGAGAAGTGATGCCTTTTATCTCAGCCTTCAAGGGAGACGAGAAGTCGGTATGTCTAGGTCGAGTTAGTGTGTAGTTGGCACAAGATCTTTTAACCTTTTTGGTATCTTTTTATGTAGTTTGCTTATCGAAGGAGCCTGTCGATCATCACAACCACTTTGGACATGATGGTACTTGTGACTCTAAAGTGAGGCATGCTTTCGACGGGCACATTCCTCTATACCTAGAGGGTAGCATCCATGAATGGGTTGATGCAATGCAGTTGGGGGACTATCAAACTCTGCAGGAGATGATCATAGATGCTAAGTTCTCCATTCCCAAAGAGGATACATCGGGGAAGCCTCACTTTTTGTTTGGGCTTAGTAATCCTAATGGCACCCCATATTTAATTAGCTGAAGGAGCACTGGTATTATGCCCAAGGGGATCTACTGCTGATAGAGTGTCAAGTGTCCTTTATGTAATTGTAGCATCTCGTCGTACCTCACCTAATGCGTTTCACCTTCACCAACAAAGAAGATAGTGTGAAGGTGGGCTCTTTGAAGTACGATGGTGGCTTCTGTCAGGAAGGGCTCTTCCGGGTTAACATCATTGGTTGGCGTCCAAGCTTTGTTCATGAGGACGCTCCTGTCAATGTAGTTTTTGTAGCCCCGAACATATTCAGGAATGAACTTGCAAAAATCAATGCACAGTATCTTGATGGGATACCAGATTCCCCAGTTGGATTAGATCGACGGATACCCAATGGTGGACTCATCTAGTAGATTACGCTCTAATCCCTTTTGAGGGGAGGAAAATGATAGAATCAAACAAATAGAGGTGTAGTGTTAATATATTAAGTTTGACTGAATTGGTACTGTTCAGATGCGTAATGTTAACATGACAATATTAGAGTATTTGACAGAGGTGCAATGTTCACGTTTCAAATAGAACTTCCGACAGAGATGTAATGTTAACTGGTCGGGTTCGAAGGAGTTCAAAGGATGACTACCGTTTAGAAGTGTAATGTTAACTTAACATTAGAAACCCGATGGAAGTGTAATGATAACTAATCAATTTTCTAGTAAAGGTTGATCAATAAAGGTGTAATGTTAACCGGTTGAATCTAAAAGGACAAGTCGACAAAGGTGTAATGCTAACTAGTTGACAAAATAGTCCGACAGAGGTATAGTGTTAACAGATCGGATCATTAGGGTGCAAGCTGTCTAGAGGTGTAATGTTAACATGACAGTGGTAATATCTTTGGAGTCAAGCAGAGGTGTGGTGTTAACTTGATGACTCGCTGGGGATTTTGATTGGATTTTGAATCACGATGATCAATAACATAGGTTGAGAACTTATTCTCATGGTCAGAGGTGGAAACTTGAACATGACTAAGATCTCTATAGGGAGATTGATATTAAATGGAATCGAGGGTAATATTTTTTGAGAAATTTCTCGTTGATTGGTGCCATGAGCCTATTGCTGTTTTGGTCATTAGGCAATATGCTCTATTTAAGTAGACTGTCTCTACTACAAATGGGCCTTCCCATTTGGGTTGAAATTTACCTTTAGGATTGTGTGTCATAACCATTAGTTGACAAACAGCTAAGACCAAGTCGCCTTCTTTAAAGAATCGTTCTCTGTCTCTCCTGTTGAAGGCTCTTGAGATCCGTGATTAGTAGATCTTGATTCATTGTTAAGCTCGAAGTCTCAATTCATTTAGCATCACAAGATCTCAGAGACACTTTTGATGGTATTCTTCAGTCGTCATTTTATCAACAAAAGCAATTTTTTAAGACGACATCTAAATTTCTTGAGGGATCACGACTTCACACCCGTAGACCAAGAAAAAAGGTGAGGAGCCAGTGGGAGTACGGGCTGTCGTTCGATAAGCCTATAAACACTCTCCGAGTTTCTCATTCCAATCCCATTTATCAGAGGATACGAACTTCTTTAGAAGTTTGATGATAGTTTTGTTGAAAGCTTTAGCTAGACCATTAGCAGCTGGGTTGTATCGCATATAAGCCACATCTTGAATTTTAATCTTATTGCAGAATTTGAAGAATGGTCGACTGATGAACTGCAGACTATTGTCATGGACAATCCTTCAAGGGATGCCAAATCGATAGGTCACGTGGTATTTCAAGAATTTAATCACATGAGATATCTTAATCTCTCTTACGGGAATAACCTCCACCTATTTAGAGAAGATAAAAATTAGTAATGGCCAAGATAAATCGATGGTCTTTAGCGGATAATGGACTAATCAGCCTGATAATGTCCATACCCCATATTTCAAATGGCCATGAGACAACCGTTAGATATAATCTTTTTGGTGGTTGGTGCAAAAAATCAGCAAGGACTTGGCACACATGACACCACTTGGCATAAGCCACTACATCCGCAATCATCGTTGGCAAGTAATAGCCTAGACGATGAAGTCGGTCCTGAAGCTTAGGACCCAGTTGATGAGTTCCACATGTACCATCGTGGGCTTCCTTGAATGCTTCTCAAGCTTCGCTTGGTAATAAGCATCGAAGCAACACATCATCCAATGATTGATGATACAAACTCTGCATAGCAAAATCATAGAAGAAGCATGAACCCTTTTTTGAATAGAGATTGCTTGCTTCGGATTATCTGATAGGATTCCGTGCAAGACATAATCAATGATTGGGAAACACCAATCATTATCATCCGAGTCTCTTTTTGCTTGGTTGGTTCGACCTGCTTGGAGGGTCGTGGCTGATCTCAGCCGGACCTTGTCCCTACCATGACAATTTTCTCATCTTCTGAATCCGTGAGTGAAGAGACTCGTAGAGATTCCTCTCCAATGATTGCAGAGATGTTGTAGGATTTCATCTTGCACTTGCCCTTTGACTTCGACTTCGGAAGTTTCCAATGTTCATCTTGGAGAAGGTCAAGATGTACCCACATCATTTCTCCTCTTATTGTAGTAAGAGGGACTAAGCTTTATATTTGTTGGTTTTGTTGGTTGTGATTGCCCACTTCTATCCTTGCAGTATTGGGCCTGGATTTCTGACGTGGAGCCAAACTGGAGAGTCACCATGTTGGTAGTGACTTTCTTTTGCTCAAGCCTAAGCTTGAGAATTCCTGACTCGACAAAGGTCTGCATTTTATCCTTGAGGATGTAATAGTTTTTTGTTAGGTGTCCCTACATTTTGTGGTAAAGGCAGTAGTTGGGATCGTCAATCTTTTCAATTCTTCAGGGCATTGGGCTTCAGGAAGCTTTAGCTGATTATCCTTGTTAAGGACATGAAAGATTGCCACCTTGTGCTCATCCTTGAAGGAGTAGTTACACTGAACGTTCTTCCTTGGTTCCCTCTTCTGGCTATCAGGCTTCTTGACCTCGACCGTGAAAGTCTCTTTGGCATTTAGTTAGGAGGACTGCCCTTATTTTCTTTTGTTACCCTTGAAGTTGGTACGGGGATCGAACGTACTGAAGCGTTCTGATGATTTTTCTACTATCTCCGCTTGCTCCATTAAGTCCTTCCATGTATAGACCGTGATAGCGCTCATTTAAGCTTCTATGCAACACACAAAATTATGTTGACAAGTTTAGAGTAGCATCAGCAAAGGTATATCTTGACATCGCAATGTCAGATTACGGAATCGCTCGATGAACTCCGTGACAGTCTCATTTCCTCTTTGCTTTTCGGAGAGGAGTTTGGCCATGGTAACATCTGATTGTTCCTCATGGAATTGTGAGAGGAACTTGGATTCCAGATCAAACTAGTGATCCCTCAGGCAGATTCTGAAACCAATCAAAGGCAACCCCCTAAAGGATGCCAATGAAAAGTCGTGCCTTAATGGCGTCATCACCCACTGCATTTCCAGTTTGTTGGTGGAAGTAGTAGATGTGCTGATTCGAAGAACATTTACTATCAAATGTATGCAATGTTGGCGGCTTAAACTTTATCGGATAGGGAATCATGTCCCACTCGATGGGGTAAGGTCGGGTGATTCCAACCTTCTTAAGCTCAGTTTGGTGAGAAAGAGCTTTGAGTTATTTTTAGAGGTCCTCAAAGATCTTTGCCTCCTGCTTGGCCTAGAAGGTGCCGATGTTTCTGATCCTAAGTGATCAGAATCTATGTCTCCTTGATGCCCTTATTCTTCTTCTAGGGAAAATTCGATAATTGGTTGTTTCCCCTTTGAAAAACTTGAATGAGGCTGAGAGGTTGCCATGAGTTGACTGAGCATCTTTTCCAATCGCTCAAATCGTTCTTCTTCAGCTTTTCTTTGAGTTTCCATTTGTTAGAGAAGATCTTCTCGTTTCATCATCTCCATAGCCAATTGTTGTTCTTGACTCAAAGTGGGAGTGACATTTGACACTATGACAGAATTAGCCTCACTGGCAGTGGGTTGGTCTACTTGAGATGGAGCCTGCGGCACTCGTGTTTGGAGGAGGGAGTAGTCAAAGGGGATTGCTGCTCTCTGCCTTGATTTGGTTTGGTGGTACACACCGTCAGTCTCTGGCAATATACCTCCAATTCTAGGAGAGTACCTCGAGTCGGACAGACGATCCACATCTTCCTCCTCATCTCTAGAGATTACACTAGTCGTGTTGACTGTGAATTCTTAGAGTTTACCCTTTCGGGGTACATGATCATCATTTGGTCCTAGCCTCTGACAGCTCAGGATTGTGACTGAGACAATTGAAAACCAATTCCTTTTTAGGAATAACTTTGCATTGGCAATTCTTTTAAACTGTCGTAACAACTTCTCTGAGGGTCGCACATTGCTAACATTGGCGAGCTCTCTTCAGAGACAGAAACTCTCTTAGCTCACTAGTAGTTCCAAGTTGATGGCCCTTTTCAGAGCCAACTTCGCCGCTTTGAGTCTTGGCATGCGAACATCACTTATGGTGACATTGGCCAGACTTTCGCTTAGCGGAGTTAGACGAATCACCATTAGTGATGTGATTCCCTTGCGGGAATTTGGATAAGGGGCTACCCCCATGTGTTGCTTCCATCGAGGAAGGATAGCGAGCATCGCGAGATGCTTTAAATTGAACCCCTAAAGAAGTTGTGGACTGACGTCCAAAAGCAGAAGATGTGAGAACGTCTTGACCTTCACTCGAGGCAAGGGTCGATAATTCTTCTCTCTGGGTGAAGTTCGGTTGGCTTCTACTGAAGCTCAAACTATCTTTGGCAAAGGTCACCTTTACACACGCGGGGGGTGGATTTAGACCTTAAGTTCACACTGTGGTGATTTTTACAGTAACTTCTCACAGTTATCGTCGTGATTGGTTTGAGGAAATGAATTCCTCGAACTTCGCTTGGTCAAATTCGATGATCAGTGATTCAGCAAAAGACCCGAGGGTCTTAGTATAGAACTGCAACACAACTTTTTTGTCGGAGGAGAAGGTATTCCCCAGCAGAGTCACCTTCTTGTTTTGGTTCTTTTGTATTATATTTAACACAGATTACAATTAAAAAAATAAAATTTTATTTTCAACTGGATTCTTTGGTGCATGTCGATGGAGCATCGATCTTGTACTCCGTTGATGGTCCGACTAAGATAATAGCTCTCTTGCTGTTGATCTCTGATTTGATTGCTTGAAAGATAGCTGAGTTTTTTCTTAGTATCGAAAGCCGCGTGTGTGTAGGGTGTTTGGTCTCTCTGTTGGTGATCTCTTTCTTGGTGGCTCTCCCTTGTCTATCTGTGTGTGTCAAATGAACAATCTCCTCCTCCTCTTATAGGCTGAGAGAGAGAGATAGAGAGAGAGAGAGAGAGAGAGAGAGTTAATAGTCTTTAATTGTGAATTTAGTGGCCATTAAAATAGGAGATAGTGGAGGAGTGATTATCCCCTTGAAAATAGCTCTCAAATAGCTAATTGGCGAAGTTCGCTGATTAATCGGTTGGCAAATCTCGCTGAAGGTGTTTGGGGGAGGCTCACTTGGATATGAGTGGGCCATCACTTTTGAATCGTGGATGATGTGGCCCACTGGGTAGCTATGGTGAAGTTGCTAATTAATTGGTTAGCAAACTTCACTGGTGAGTTCGAATTTAGCACAGAATTCAATTCGCGACTTGGCTAACTCAATGACGCCTTTCGACTCAGCCTAAAGTCTAAATTGAGAGTTGACCCACTCTTGACTCGGTTGGGTAGGGTCGAGGTGAGCTGTGTGGTGGAGTTCACACATTTTGTCAGGTGAGCTTCGTTACAGCTTGTTGTGGGCTTGACTTTGGGCCCAATTGGAGTGTTTAGCCTATGGGAGTTCACTTCTTGAATCCAAGCTGAATCATTGGCCTGTATGGAATATATTTTGACCGTATGCACTTATTTCTTATGTTTTTTTTGAATTTTAATTTGTTTTAATTGTAATTTAAAGACCCAAAATGAAGACATTTAGGGAAGAATTCCAAGAGTGTAACTTTGGGTAAAAGATTAGTCAAAGGACTAGCAATTTTGAGAAAGTCTTTGATAAACTATATGTAAAAACTAGTATGACCAAGAAATGATCTAACATCCTTAACATTTTTGGGAGGACAAAGGTTAGAAATGAGATATATCTTAGCTTTATCAAATTCTACTCCCTTATTACATGCCCTAAGACAATTCCCTATTTGACCATGAAGTGACATTTTTCCCATTTGAGAGTTAGAGTTTTCTGCGTAAACCGTGCTAGGACAAGTTTAAGATAATGCAAACACTCAGAAAATGTGTCACTAAGGATTGAAAAGTCATCCATAAAAATTTCTAAGAAGCACTCAACCATGTCGAAACAATGCTGATAATACACCAGTGGGATGTGGTGGAAGCATTACACAATCTAAGGGGCATGCGTCGATAAGCGAAGATTTCATACGGGCATGTGAAAGTGGTTATCTGCTAATTTTCAAGAGTAGTGGAAATTTGATTGTAGCCCGAATATCCATCAAAGAAACAATGTCCTACTAAACGCTATAAGATTTGGTCTATTAAAGGAAGAGAAAAGTTATCTTTCCATGTGCCTAAGTTGAGTTTTCTATAATCAATGTAGACTCATCATCCAGTTTGGACTCGATGGGAACCAACTCATTAGTCTCATTATGGATCCCAGTGATGTCTGACTTCTTAGCAACAGCCTGGACTGGACTCACCCAAGAACTATTAGAAATGGGATAAATGATCCCATTATCAAAATATTTCAGAATATCTTCCCTAATAGCTTCTGTCATCACTAGGTTTAACCTACGTTGGGATTTCCTAGTAAGTTTGACATCATCTATCAAATTGATTCTATGTTGAATAATAGTTGGACTAATTCCTTCGCTATCAGCCATGGTCCATCCAATGGCTTCCCTATTTTCTCTCAACACATCTAAGAAGGCTTCTTTTTGACCGGTTGTCAAATGAGATGCAACAATGAATGTTAGAGTCTCATTCTCTCCTAAGTATGCATGCTCTAGATTTTCAAGTAAAGATTTGAGCTCTAACTTGGGGGGGGGGGGTTCCTCTAGAAGGACGAAGTTAAACTCAGGGTTCTATATCCAAAAGTTTAGGTTGCCATCTTAGTGTAAATACATGATCTACCTACTAATCTAAGTCTTCTAACAGCTTGATTTCTTCATCAAAGATCTCTTCAAAACTCAGGTCAAATAAACTACGATTTGACTCGCACTCTCCTTCTAATAGTTCGCTAGACATTCTCTAAATGAAGTTCAACTCTAGGAGTTGATCTGATGGATTACTCAGCTGTTTCTCTAGATTGAAGATATTGAGATCTACAGTCATGTTCCCAAAGGACAACTTTATTTGACTGGTTCTACAGTCGATCAAAGCATTTGAAGTGGCTAAAAGTAATTTTTCTAAGATGACAGTGATCTGACCCTTAAGATTGGAAACGGTTAGTGTTTACCAGACTATAAAATTAATAGAAAATATGAACTCGCCAATCTTAATTATAACATCTTCTATCTCTCCGTTGGGTATCTTTACAGATCTATCAACTAATTGAAGAGTGCCTCTAGTTGATTCTAATTCTCTTACCCTTAGCTATTGATAGACTGAATAAAGAAGAAGATTTATACTAGATCCTAAGTCCATGAGTTCCTTATCAATGAAGGTATTTCTTATAATATATGAAATAGTATGATAACTTGGATCCTTATATTTCTGGAGCATAGACTTTGAAAGAATGTCACCAATATTAGCAGTTAAAAAAATCTTTTTTAGGAATATTAGTTGTTTTTTAGTACACAAATCCTTCAAGAATTTTACATAAGATGGTATTTGTTGGATGACATCTAAGAGAGATGTTGACCTTGACCTGCTTAAATATTTATAAGTTCTTCTCCAACTAGGCAAAGTTCTTCCTAGAATTGAGTCTATCTAATAAGGGAGCAATAAGCTTATATCTATCTAGATTGGGCTTAGGTTTGATCTTCAGTTCTTGTTATTCAGTAGAGGATGATGATTATACATAATTATCAGAATGATGGGATATTTGTTCAGGTTCAACATATTGGATTGGAGAAAAGAAGGATGATCTTGGTTAGGATGCATTTCTAACTTGGTTATCAACCTATTTTTCGGACCTTAAGTGTGGACTGCATTACTTAAGCTAGATTAGGTGAACTTATTCTAGTGTCTTTAGGATTTGCAACTGGTTGACTTAGAAAATTCCCCCCCCCCCTTCTCTCTCAGAGTACTAACTAGTTATCCTAATTGAGTTTCTAGTCTAGCTATAGCTCGAGCGTTAGAATTTAATAATTGGCATGTTGTTTACTTAAAGAAAGCATAATCTATTAAATTATCATTCAAACAAAATTTCTATTCATAAAAAAATAAGCAACTAGATAATAATTCTAGAAATGAATAAATATAATCTATCAAACTACTCAAGATAAACATAGATTATCAAACTCTTTTTTCACCAATTAGTTCTCTAGTTGATTACCCAAAACATGATCATTTTAAGCATAAAGAGAGCAATCCATAAACCATTAAGAAATTAACCTACTTTCATACAATCCTAAATTTCCTATAAGAATTAGTTACTCATTTAGCAAAATAAAAATAAGAAATTAAAAGCTATACTAGTAAGCATAAAAAACAAGAGGTAAATCTAACCTACAAGCAATAAGTAAAGAAATAGAAAATCAAAGTATAAAAGAGCATGCTAACAAATCTACTCTATAAAGTATCAAGAAAAATTATACTATAAGCTTGAAATAAATCTAATCTACTAAACATAAAATAAAAATAAGAAAATAAAATTTTAAAATATGTAATTCTAAAATAAGAAAATAAAAGAGAAAAATAAAAACTTACATTGCAAGGGGGGTTAGCCCCTTGAAGGCAAATCTTCATCTTCATTATCAGTGAAGAAGAAAAAGTTAAAAAGGAGGAAAAGAATTTTATATTTATCATAAACAAAAAGTTTATAATTTTATAAATGTCTTCTCAAGTAAAAGTAAACCTCCTCTCCAAAATAGAGTTTTTTATAAAAATTTTCACATTAAACCTCTCACTCTCTATCTCTATTTATAGCCTACAGCAATCAACAAGAGCTATTAGATTTGTCTTGAGCTTCAAGAAATAAATCTCAGTGATTAACTGATTTTAATCGGATCTAATCGGTTGGCCAATTGATCAGCTATTTATTGGTTAATCGATTGGTTGCTAACAGAATTTGATTCTTTTGTTGACTTATTAACCCAATTTTTTCTTAATCTATTGGGCTTTGTGGGCCTCCTCTTGGTTTGATCTTGAGCTTCAATTAAAGCTTAAAAACTAAGAGAAATTGGTTCTTTTGGGTCTTATTCATTAATCCTTCATTATCTGTAATTTAAGATAAAAATACTTTATTAGAAGATATTTTACTCAAAATAAAATAGTAATGAGGGTATAAAGTGTAATAATGTGATGATCAGCCTTCAAGTAACTCTCATAACCATAAAATCTCTCAAAACAATCTACATTCTTAATTCTTTTCATGCCTTTCAAGACTTGATAGATGGGTTTTATGGGCTTCATTTCATTTATGTTTTATTCCTTTTAAGCTCTTGGCTTCTCTTGAATGCTCATGGGCTTCATAGGATTTGACTCGACGTTTAAAAAATTGAATATATGATGGTTAAATTTAAATTTCTGCCAAAACTTGATCTATCTGATGGAATTTCTAAATTTTTTAATCTGAATTGCTCCGTCTCATCGAGATAGGCAATTTTCATGTATAATATATTAGAAATTGTCTTTTAGATTGGAAGGTAATACATTTTCTTTGTGGTTGACCATCTTGAATATGAATTTTACTTGATTTCTTTTTCCTATTAGATCCTTGATTCTTGAACTGCTTTTGGGTTTCAATTAAGTTTCAATTAAAGCTTTTTAGGGCTTGAGATAATATTCATTTAATCTCTTATTTATTCAACTTTTATTTTTTGAAAACGTATTAAAAACACTTAGTATCAAATAAAATTATTCAAAAATTATATAATTGAGGATACAAAAACGCAATAAAATTTTTTAATCATCTATCTTTTGTATTGTGAGCATTGTTGCTTGAATTCTGGAGAGAAGCTTTTAAAGCGGTAACTTCTTCTTCTTCAGCAGTGGAAATAGGTCTACGCATGAGAGGGTGCCGTCGCTAGTGAATCTCATGAAATAAATCTTGAGATTTGACACTTACATTTTTGGATAAAGCTAAAGATAAGCCAATGGAAATAATGATACAAGAGATAAAATTCATGCACATTTATCCTCCCAAAAACGCATGCAAGAACCTTCCCCTAACTTTTATTGGACAAGACTCACTAAAGCTTGACTAATCATAGATGTATCATGCTAAACTTCAGATGCAGCTGAGCGTGGTAGTGTGCAACTAGTAATGGGATTGCCTTCAGAGTAATGAGAAAAGAGAACTTGACCAGCAAAAGAATTTTGATTAAGATACTTCCACATCCATTTAGAGAGTAATGTAGAGTTAAAATTTTGGAAGTTTAAGATCGTAGACGCCCCTTCTCTTTTGGATTTGTAAAAAACTCCGCATTTAACAAAGTCTTTTCCTTTAGATGAGTTAGATGATCCTCCTCAAAGAAAATTTCTCCTAATCTTATCCATTGCCTTGGTAAGCCAAATAGGTAGCTTAAAGAAAGCCATATAGTGTAATGGCAGATAGGTTAGAACATAGTTAACAAGGGTTAAACGACCCCCCAAAAGATAAGTGTCTAATTTTTCACATGGAAAGTCTCTTAGATAGTTTATTGATAATCATATTTTTATTACAATTTTACAACGTTATTATCTATTTTATATCAATAAATATTTCACTAATAACATGTTTTATCTTAGTTTGCAGGTTAATGAAGAATTAATGAATAAAAGATAAAAGAACACAAATTTCCTTATTTTTTTAACCTTTTATTGAAGCCCAGGATCAATCTAAGCAATATACAGAAAATGAAGAAACAAGAATCCAATATGAAAAGAAATCAAGTCAAAGCATGCTCAAGATATTCGCCACAAAGAAATGACGATATCTCTCAATCTAGAAGGTGGAATTTAATATATAATATATGAAAATCTCCTATCTCGACGAGACAGAGCTATCTGTATTTTTAGAATTTTACAATTCTAATCGATCGGCCAACCGATTTTTCAATCAGTCGGCCAACCAATTTGTCAACTGATTAGTTTGTAACAAACTTATTTTGTGGTTAAGATTTAATTATTGGAGCCCAAGTAAAATTTAATGGTTCTTGTTACTTATTGTAGGCTATAAATAGGATAGAGGGTGAAGGGTTTGAGTGTGAAATATTTTGTAAAAACTATAATTGGAGAGGAGGGTTACTCTTAATTGAGAAGACCTTCTAAATTTGTAACTTTTTGTTGCAATTAATAAACAAATATTTTCATCCCTTCATTTTTTCTTTTCTTCTCTTTGTCCAAGGATGAAAGGAGGATGAAGATGTAGAGAAGATGAAGATGAGGGTTTGCTTTTTATTCTTTTCTTTTTTTTCTTGTAATAATTTCTTTAATGCTTATTTAATGCTTTGTAGAGTAGATTTACATTCATGTCTTTACTTTCATGTCCTTAGTTTCTTGCATTTATTTTGTAATTTAGATTTTATTTTGTTTAATTCACCTTGAGGCTAGAACCCTCTAGGGAATTACCCTTTCTTAATTGTGGAGCTAATATTTAGAGAAAATCTAGAAATTATTTAAAACTAGCTTTATATCTTACTTATTCACATAAAATTGAGATTAGCTAAGTGGATCTATTCTAGATTCCCCATACCTTTAATTAATCCTCCATAGTTTACATTCTTAGTCTTCCTCTTTGTTCTTGCCTTCTATTTTTTTTATTTTCCTTTCTTTAATTCACCTTGAGGCTAGAACCCTCTAAGGAATTACCCTTTTCTAAATGTGGAGCCAGTATTTATGGGAATTCTAGAAATTGTTTGAAACTAGCTTTATATCCTACTTATTCACATAAGATTGAGATTAGCTAAGTGAATTTTTTCTAGATTCTTCATATCTTTAATTAATCCTCCATATTTTATATTGTTGATCTTCCTCTTTGTTCTTGCTTTTTATTTTCCTTTATTACCTCATTTATTTCCCTTCATTTTATTCATCATTCTTTCTTCTCTCTCAATCTCATTTTGTTTTTATTTGCACTCAATGACAAACACTACACATATCTCTCCACAACCCATCAACTTTCTTTTATTCACTCCTAATTGTCACACACAACATAAGAACCGATATTGATTAATTTTTACAACACCTTCCTCGTGGGATCGATAACTTTTTATTCTATAACTTGTTAGTTGTATACTTGCAACTTTAGGTACACACTTTATTTACCTAACACTACCTTTCTGTACCAATAATTATGGAGGATGTACTAAAAAAAGAGTTGTGCGCTTTCTTTATACAAAGAGTAAATGAAAATAGATGTTTGTGTTCCATATACAAAAACTATTGTATGTTATGTGTATCATTTTGTGATAAAAGAACATGTTATTTGCTTCTTTAATCTTATTGTGTAAAATTATTTCATCTTTTTCTCCTCGCCAGCTGACTTATTGTTAGCGCAAATGGGTATAAATGATCTTTGATGAAACAGTCAAGAGTTACATTTGGTGATTCTCTGTACCTTCTGGTTTGGATAACTTTGTCATATTTCATAAAGAGATTCACTAATGCAAAATTTTTTTTCTTATCAAATTGCAGCTAGTGTGGTAAGGCCACATTAGTTTCTTATATCTGGACATTTCTTCTATGTGTGTGTATCAACTGTTCATGTATGTAAGTGATCTCCATTCTTTTCTATTTTAATTAATGACATTATTGTCTAATTCCAACCTATAAAGCGTAAAGCGAATCAATGGGCTTCTTATTAGTTAGAGTAAATTTCACAAACACCCCTGAACATTTACCATATTAATTGTGAATATCCGGAAAGAGAAAAAGTATTTTCTAAATAACACCACTGCAAGAATGTATTCTACTCGTACTTGAACATTGTCTAACAAGTAGTCACTGAGGAAATCGGGTTGCTAAACTTGTATGCTACATAATCATTTAGGAGGAGCCAGGAAAGAAAGAGAGTGAAACAGCATGCCATCCAAGCTGAAAAGGAGATTATTCTATCCACTATTTTTGGTGTTTGCCCAAATAAATTCTCAAACTTTGCTCATTATAATATTATATTTAGAAAACCGAACAATCTCCTGACCGCAATGTATGTCGCATATATACAATTTTGTTTAATAATTAAAAGCATCCCTCTTCACAATATTTTAGCGTGCTTTTCGACATTTGAAGAAGGCTTCTAAATTGTAGCAAGAGCATTTGAAAAATGAATGGTGCTAAGATGTTGTTGCCATTATAATTTACTAATTTGTAAATGAGGATCAATTTAATAAACTGTGAAATCAAGGGTCACCAAGTTGAATGGTTATATTCAACAAGTAGTTGTGTTATTATGAGTCAAAATATTACTAAATTTATTTATTAGTTTATTAAAAGGGTTGGTTATGAATGTAATTATAGAAAACCTTGAGGAGTTATAAGTAAATATAATATTTTGAAAACTTTAGTTTTGGATGTAATTATAGCAATGCTTGAGGATTTATTTTTTATTTTTTTATCGTTAAATTTCTAGACCAAATATAAAGTTTATGAGGTCCATTCTTGAAGTTTATGGGGGTTAATCTATAAATTTATGAAGATTCATAGTGTTTTTAATAAGTTCCTGTAATTTAAAGCTCCTACTATTTAATTATTAGGGTTTATATTGTAAAGTTACAAAGATTCAAGGTTGTGTCTGCGCATTTTGGGATTCTTTTCTTTCCCACCTAGAGTAGGTAGAGGTTTACTAAAAAATGAATAGAACTCTGATGTGATTAACCATTATAATTCCTTATCTATACTACATATAAAAGAGGATTGGGTTAATAAAACTTTTGAATGTCCTTTTTACCCTCTTAAATTTTGATAATTCCCTACTATTCTTTCTCCTTTGCTCTTGCTGT
>JBAKGM010023379.1:1463-24408 GCA_037177215.1 Asparagus racemosus
AAAAAAGGAGGGACCTCTCCCCCCCCCCCCCCCCCCGCGAAAAAAACCACTACTTAGAGTGTCTTACACTATTCTTCTATATTTTTCAATTTTCTGATGGGAATCAATGGACCAACAAGCTACATGATTAAAATAATAGTTGGCGAAGTCATTAACACGGTTATGTTGAGCCTACTGAGAAATTTATAAAGCTTAGAAGGTTTCATGAGAAATGCCCCGATATTTGGGAGGTTCCTCAATTGCTAGTCCTTTTACTGGTGTGATGTATAGAATTGAGAGTATTAAGCTTCTTAAGAAAAAAAAAGATAATTTTTCTAATAGTTTTACTTGATCGATGAAGAAAATTATTTACATCCAAAAAGAAACATGGAGACATAGAGCCAAGGGTGGACCCACCTATATCAAACTGGTGTCACGTGACACCAGTTTGATTTAGGATACATGGGATCCGCCCCTAAATTATATTACCCGACCCGATCCCTAGTGAAAGAAAATCATTGCCGATAATTTTTCTCAATTCCTAGTAAAAAAATAGTTGACTTTATCCCTACTAGGATAAAATTCCTCAGACTTAGATTCTGGTGTCTTCTTTAATCGGAAAAAGACTAAACCGACAACGCATGTTAGGCTTTGACTTATCCCTACTCAGGCTTCAGGATAAAATTCTCCACACGTGTAAGGCGTGGATTGTGGTGTTATTAATAAGAACCTGCCACAATTTTGAATATGTGGGCTTTCATTCTTTTTACGATTGAGAATTAACCGGCAACGCGTGTTAGGCGTAGACTTGTCTGTACTTAGGCTTCGGGATAAAATTCTCCAAGATGAATCTTGATGTCTTCTTCAATCGGAAAAGACTAAACCGGTAACCCGTGTTAAGTGTTGACTTATCCCTACTTAGGCTTCAGGATAAAATTCCCCAAGATGAATCCTGGATTGAAGGATTTTTATTGAAAAAATAAAATTGATGTGGAAAAGGAAGACTTTTATATTCTGTCTCCCGATGCTAGAAATGAAGGATTTTATATCCTATCTTCAGGTCCTCTTTTTAGGGTAAAGACGAACCCAAAACAAGAGAGGAAGGATTTTATATCTTATCTCTTGCTTCTCAAGAGGAAGGATTTTATATCCTATCTCCAGGTGCTGGAGAGGAAGAATTTTATATTCTATCTCCGGTGCTGATGTGGGAAAGGAAGAATTTTATATTCTGTCTCCCGATACTGGAGAGGAAGGATTTTATATCCTATCTTCAGGTGCTAGAGAGGAAGAATTTTATATTCTTTCTCTAGTGCGAAGGAAACTAAAAGTGGGATCCCCACTTCGAGAATCTTAAGAGGTGAAACTAAGAGCGGGATCTCCACTTCGAGAATCAGAAAGATTCAGTTAACTTTCACTTTATAGGATTCGCTACCTGATCTGGAAATGACTTTCTCATTTATCGAGATGAAATTTCAATTTTAGCCCTAATCTTGGGAAGGCGTGACCGAAGAGGAGAGGATGGATTCCTTTTGTTTATCACAAGGGGATATTGACATTGAAAGTGGACCTCTTGTTCGTGGAAAGAATCAATAGGGGATTTTGCTGGTGGATTAGACCATAAAGACTTTTAGTGGACTCACCGTCAATGAATTTGATCAGTGAGGGAATTTCTGGTGGAGAACAGATTTAGGGTTATCCTTAAGGAAAATAGGTGAAATATTCCGTGAGAAACTTCCCATCAAAATAGATTATCCTAAATATACTAAGGATAGTAGTTTTTTAGGAACTTCTCATTTATCGGCATTAATTGCCTGTCACCATTTTGGGTGATCAGACGATACACACCGTTCGAATAGACTATGTCCATCACGAACGGTCCTTCCCATTTGAGTGCAAACTTACCCTTTTTTTTAGAATCGAGAATTATTGGTCATCAAGCAGTGAGGACCAGATCTCCTTCCTTAAAGCTTCTCTGTCAGACTCTCTTGTTAAAAGCCCTCGGCATTCTGGCTTGGTAAAACTCGATGTGTTGTTGAGCTTCCAGGAGTTTTTCATCCAACATCTCGAGCTCTTCAAGACGTCTCTGATGTTGTTCTTCTGTCGTCATCTCAGTTGCGAGGACAATACAAAGTGATAGGATTTGGATTTCTAATAGAAGTACAGCTTCACACCCGTATACCAGAAAATAAGGGGTAGCTCCGGTAGGCGTACGTATTGTGGTGCGATATGCCCAGAGTGCTTCTCTAAGTTTATTGTCCTAATTACGTTTATTGGTCTTCATGAGTTTCGACAAGATCTTAATAATTGTCTTGTTGAACGCCTCTACTAATCTATTTGCAGTGAGATTATAAGCCGTCGATGAGACGTCTTGAACCTTATACTTCTCACAAAACCTGATGAAGGTATTGCTGATGAATTGAGGACCATTGTCATGTATGATCTATCTCGACACGTCGTGTTGATAGATGACGTGATGCTTGATAAACCTAATGGTATTGTTCGTTTTCACTTCTTTAAGTAGAATTGCTTTTGCCCACTTGGAGAAGTAGTCGGTAATTACAAGAATGAACTGGTCACCTTTAACAGACGGAGGAAAAATAAGACCCACGATGTCTATCCCCCGCGTCTCTAACGGCCAAGATATAGCCGAAGGATGCAAATGATCTGGAGGTTAATGCATGTAATTCACATGTATTTGACACGCGTGACACTTTCGAGCGTACTCGATTATATCATTAATCATCGTTGGCCAGAAGTATCCCATTCTTCTGATACGATCATAAAGCTTGAGACCGGGTTGGTGTGCGCCACACTCTCCTTCGTGTGCTTCCTTAAGGACTTCTTTCGCTTCTTTGTTCGAAAGGCACGGGAGCAGCAAGTCATCGTACCCGCGACGATATAACATCTGGGTCTCTGCATCATAAAAGAATCTCGGCGCTCTTTGTCGGGTCAATTCCCTCGCTTTTGCTTCTTCTGGCAAAACACCATATAGGATATAGTCGATTATAGGGAAACGCCAATCTCGGGGCTCTAGTTCAACTTGGGTTGTGTACACCTCTTTGATGACCATCCCCTTGTCGTCCTCCTCCTCATCATATATCTATACAAATAGTTGGTGAGTTCTCACAGTGACTAACTATTCAGTCTCAGGAGGTTGTGCTAACGATACTACTAACGCTGCTAATGCATCTGCGTATGTGTTCTGGAGGCGTGGAATATACTCGATGAAAAATTCTTTAAATAAGTCTGTCATCTCAACGGCCACCTGGTGATACAGAATCAAGTCTAGATTTCTGACTTTGTAGTCCCCACGGATCTGTCTGACTATGAGTTGAGAATCCCCAAAGGCTTCGAGATATTCAATTCCCAGCTCTTTAGAAAAACTGAGTCCAATAAGTAACGTGTTGTATTCAGCCACATTATTGGAGCACTGCTCGATTAGCGAGTAAGCCCGAGGCATCACATACTCCCCCGGGGAAACTAAGACAACTCTAACTCTGGAAGAAATCTTAGAACAACCCGGGGTGCTTACCACGTTGGTTGCTTGAGAAGCTCCGTCAAAGTACAATTACCATATTTGCTGATGCGATGTAGTATTGACTTCGTGGGTTTCATCCGACAAATCGTCATATAATTCAGCTGCATCCGTCGTTGGGTTAGTTGCTAAGAGATCGCAAATTGCATGTCCCTTGACCGACTTCTATTGCTTGAAGTGTAATTCGTATTGAGACAAGAGCAAGGCCCATTTTGCCAAATACCAACTCATGGAGGCTGGTTGCATCATGAATATCCGGACTAGATTTACGTTGGAGATAACATAAATCGTCTGTCTAACTAAGTAGTGCCGCATCTTTTGAATCACAAAAACTAACGCAAGGCACTACTTCTTGTTCATAGGATAGCAGGATTCAGCACTCACTAAGGTCCGGCTCAGGTAATACACTACCTGTTCGTGACCGCTGTCATCGTCTTGCGCGAGTGAAGCACTCAACGAATGGTTCATCGCCTTGGTGTAAATCAAGAACGGTTTACCCGACTGCGGTGCAACGAGAACAGGAGGATTCGCTAGATATGCTTTGATATCCTCGAATGCCTTTTGACAGGCGTCATCCCAGACAAATGATACGCCTTTCTTGGTTAGCTTGGAGAATGGCTAGCATTTTCTGAAGAGGTTTGATATGAATCATCGGATATAAGCTAATCGCCCATGTAATCCTCTGAGTTCTCTTAGATTCTTTGGGGGTTGTAACTCATGTATCGTCTTCACTTTATCTGGGTCAATATGAATACCCCTAGTG
The DNA here is from genome assembly GCA_037177215.1 of Asparagus racemosus. Classification (NCBI taxonomy): domain Eukaryota; kingdom Viridiplantae; phylum Streptophyta; class Magnoliopsida; order Asparagales; family Asparagaceae; genus Asparagus; species Asparagus racemosus. The sequence goes on from JBAKGM010023379.1 coordinate 5,741, forward strand.
GTGACGACAAATCTGAGGAATTTACCGCTGGACATTCTAAGGAAGGACTTAGTAGGGTTCATATTTAACTGATGAGTTCGCATGAGGTCGAACACTGTCCTCAGGTCTTTGATGTGGTCATTTTTGTTGCGCTTCTTCACGACTAAGTCATCGATGTAGCAGTCGACCATTTTCTGAAGATATTCCTAGAAAATCATTGTCATCGCTCGCTGGTACGTGGCACCTGCGTTCTTCAGGCCGAAAGGCATGACCGTGTCGCAGAAAACATCGAGGGGATTCTGAACGCTGTGTGTTTTTCATCATCCGGGTGCATCTTGATTTGATTATAACCCGAAAAAAGTCCATGAAGGACATTCTCTCGAACCCACACGTATTGTCGCTGATAACGTTGGTGATGGGAAGAGAAAAGTCATCTTTTGGATATGCGACATTCAGATCTCTATAATCGATGTAGATTCTGATTGTCCCATTCTTCTTAAGACCGTAACAATATTCGCCACCCAATCTAGATGTTGTTCTTCTCTAATGAAACCTGACTCTATAAGCCTTTTCACTTACCGCTATGATTGCTTCCATAATCTGCAGACGAAACTGTCTCTACTGTTGCTTGACGGGTTTGGCATCTATCTTAATGTTGAGGCGGTACGTCGCCACATTTTGGTCGAGTCCTGGCATGTCCTCGTAGTTCTAAGCGAAAACATCGATATATTCCCTAACGAGAGCAATTAACTCTTCTTTGTCTTTTGGGGAGAGACTGTTGCTAATGAATATGGGCTTAGGGTGTGCTTCGTCACCCATATTGACCTAGACCACTTTATCCTTGGTGGGGGGTTCTCTTTGCTCGAACTGGTCTCCATATTGCATATTGAGGTGATGAATCCATGGGTCTTCCCATGTTGGTATCTCCTCATCGTCCTCCATCGTAGTGGAGTCAGGTGTAGTCATATTCGATATTAGACCCTTGAACACTTCCCCGATGCTAGTGTCAGAATCCCAGGCAGATGAATATCCATCTCCTGAATCGGATAATTGGTTATCGATCAACTAACAACATTCGTCTTCTGAAGAAGATACATACCACAATCCTCTCATGAATCCGTAGCAATTATCGGGTTTCCCTTTTGGGACGTGTGCAGCTTTGGGTGGGACTTGAGGACCTTCTCCGAAATAAAGACCCTCTCCTCGCGTAAAGTCATACCCCCATCTTTTCATGAGATTCTGCACTTCTAAACTATTTCTGAACAGATGAGGACCACGCTTATCATCATTAACATCCTCTTCTAAAAAGTGGTCTGTTGCTGGAGTCGCATTTTCTTTACCATAGACCAAGTCTTTCTCGTCACTTGTTCTACCCGGGATGATGAACGTGGCCCGAAAGAGTCCCGGATATGCTTATGCGTTATATAAGATGACCGAGTCGGTATGTGCAACTCTGGGTCATCATATAATCATTTCATCACATCAGTAAGAGATAACGAGTACTCTAAATTATCATTTATTTTATTATCGGCAAGTTGCCAATTATAACAATCATCCGACGATTCTCCATCGTCAAGATTGACTACAAAGGGTACAATGTCATTTATGACATAACCACCATCGTAATCAAGCTCAGTTTCAGTCTCAGCTTTCTTGTCCCTGTCTGTGCCTTGGGTCGATGACTCAGTTACAGACTCGTTACCGTAAAGGAGGGAGTAAGTAAAGTAGTTCTCCAACCCCTTAAACAGTTACTTATCCGTGACCACCGTCTTGATTTCATTATTCATGTCAACATATTTTAGACGCTGATGAAGAGTGGAGGGGACTATAACATTATTATGAATCCGTGGCCGACCCAATAATAAGTTATAGGAAGTCTCTGCATCGATCATATAGCATGTGACTTCAGACTTCAAATCTGCCATCTGGCACTTTATCCCGATTTTACCTAGCGGCCGAAACCCACTGATATTAAATTTATAAATCACCATACCTGTAGATGCTAGTTTACTGACAGGAATCCTGAGTCTATACATCAGGCGGAGGGGCATGATACTCATAGCAGAACCTGGATCAACTTTAGATCCGGTTGACTTGGCTGGAGCTAATGTACCCAGTAAAATACAGCAGCCTGGCATACTTTGAATTCTTCATCTACTTGTCTTCCTTGGTAAAAGTGATATAGGGGAACTGCTTGGTTACGAGGTTGCATTGCTAGGCTGAAGACTCTGGTTCTTTGGGACTTGGCTTGATCTGAGTGAGGAACATCTCGGAGTCAGCTAGGGCTCCTGAAGGGCTTCTCCGGTCTCTTTTGACAACCGTAGCAGTTCATAAAGGGTTATTCTCACTAGGATATTGGCCAATTGGGCCATAACATCGAAGTGGTACGGGGAACTCGAACTTCCCGATTTGTCCCTTCTAATCGGACGATTGAATCGAGACTGCTTCGGGACTTGAACCTCCTAATGTTGGGGTTGCTTCTCCCTCAATTTGGTCATGTCCTCCTTGGTGGTCGCTTGCTGCTGTGGTTTTTCAGCTCGCGTAATAGGATTCATCGCCACTCCTAGCTCTGTCAGCATCTTGGCATTTAGATTAGAAGCTTCAGGGTACTTGTATTTATACTCGTATCCGCTCCTGATAGCGAAGACTTCATATTTCTCTTCGAAAAGCTGGAATGTCATTATCTGTTCATCATTCTCCTCCAGGATTGCTGAAGTGGTATGGCACAGTTTCCCCTTGCCCTTTGATTTCTTCCTAGATGAAGAGGCCACCCACTGATCATCTTCGAGTAAGTCTGGGTGAACCCAAAGAATTTCACCGTTTGAGTTGGTATGCGGAATAAGCTCCTTTTCACATTGCCTGTGAGGATCATCATTCATCGTCTTCATCCCTACTTTAACGACGGGCTTCAGTTGAAACCACATTAAAGGCACCGATCCGAAGTTAATAGATATCGTATTCGCCCCTACTTTCTTTTCTTTGTGCTGCTTTGGAGTAATGACCCCTACATCGATTAAGACCTGGATCTTATCCTTGAGATGGTAGCACACCTTCGTTGGATGGTGAACCACTCTGTGGAATGCGCAGTACCTCGGGTCTGTGACCTTACTTGCCTCTTCTTGATTGACGATCGGTGGCAGCTGGGTCTTATTGTTCTCCAGGAGGTATTTGAAAATACTGGGAACCTCGTCTTCCTTAAACGAATAAGCTTTGGGGAACCTCAGCTCTGACGATTTCTGCTTTTGAGGCCGTTGCTGCCATTGGGGCTGTGGTTGTTGTGGCGCTCACTGTAGCGGTTGTTGCTGTGGCTGCAACTAGAATGTTTGGTTAGCACCCACTATCTTCGCCTGCTCCTTCCCTTGGCCACGTGGGACGAATCTCTATTTTTGAGCATCTACGGTTTGCTGGCCTCTTTTTACCTTTTTCCTCTTAAGAAATCACTCGGCTTACTCCTCACGCATCTTCAAGTCTCTCCATGTCTTGGAAGGCGCCGTTCCCATTGCTTCCAGCACGTCTAACAAAAGATTGTTGTGGCAAGTCTAAAGAATGAATTCCTCAGTTATTGGGTCTCGACAATTCATCGCCTTGTTTCGGAACCGCTTGAAGAAGTTGTCTACCGTCTCTCTGTCCTTCTGCTTTTCATCCAACAACATTTTGATGAGTATCTTGGTATCATCATCGAAGAAATTGGAGAAGAACATGGTCTCCATATCATCCCAGCTATTAACACTCCTCGACTTGAGATGGCGGTACCAATCGAAGGCAGCTCCTCGAAGAGTACCAACGAATGACCGAACCATTAAGGGCTAATTACCAGAAATAACCCCCAGGTGGGACTTAACGTAGATCAAATGCTAAGTGGGTGAGCCCTTCCCGTCAAACGGCGTAAAGTTTATTAGATTGAACTTTGCCAGATACAGGATTGATTCCCACTCCCTTGGGTACGGGCACAGTATACCCATCTTCTTTACTTCTTGGGCAGAAATCAAGGTGTTGATTTTACTCTCGAGGTCTTTTATCTTTTCATTCTCACTCATATATCTATTCGGGTGATTTTGAGGAGGGACGGTGACGTTGCCACTAGCGTTCTCGAGGCCACCTCCCACATTTCATTTACCAAGGGGATTACCGGCTTTACGATCTTCATCTCTGTCCGTGTCGATGTCTACTTGGTTGACGTCATTCCGACGACTTGATTCACCTTGGCGATTTGTTAGTGCTTAGATTTGCTGGTCATGCATCTCTCTCATTTGTTGCATAGCCATCTCCATTTCGAACTTAAAATTCTCTTTTTGCTTGGCCATAGCCTCTTCAAGCATCTTAGCCCCCTGTTCTACACTGATCATGAGTGCCTCACGGGGTTATCCCTCGCTAGAAACTGTATTATCAGAAGCAATTACGGAGCCACCGTCTGACACTTCATCATCTGAGGGTAACCCCCTCTGTACTTTATCATAGTTAGGTCGTCTGATAATCCCGGACCGCAACCGAGTCAATCGTTGAGATACCCTGGGAATGCTTGCATTGACGTCTCTTTGCTAGTCATGTTGATGGTGACTCTTGGCAATTCATCGCCTTGGGACACCGATCTTCTTCTGTGGAAGTGTCTCGACCTGGGCTTTAGCATTTCGGTGCCAAGCCTATCAAAGACTGACACATTCTCTTGAGCTATTTTGGTGCAGTTGCATTCTGACAACACCGCCCTGATCAGCTTAGAACACCGACAATGCTTGTTCTTCTCTAGAGAACTCCTTTTTCGAGACTTACTCGTACCCCCTACATAATAGTACAACTCGTCAGCATGAATGCAGGAGCAACCCATCGTGTGTTGGCACGACTGCTCAGGTATAACGTTATCGTCGTCAGATGAAAACGTTTCCTTCTGAGGATGAATCGCGTTATCAGAACTTCTAAGAGTCACTCGTCTCAATGTTCGCTTTTGTGGGCGCGAAGTTTCAACGGGCTCTTGAACTTCAATTCGCAACCCAGTGTGAATAGTTACTGGATTCTTCTTGTCATGGTGGAGGTGGCTGCGATCCCCAATACTGTGAGTTGTTCAGGACATCTTCAACGGGCCCAAACGTTCCTTGACTAAAATTTTGCCTCGATCATCGTGGAACGGACCGTGGAACTCTAACACTATTTTCTTGCTTCTCAGTAAGCTGACGGGATCGACCGAAGCAGGAACAGATTTAGCTGGAGATTTGGATGTGATCACCAGAGGTGGTTGGTCCTTGGTTAACATTTCTGCCTTTGCCCAAACCGTCATTCCGGATTTCGGCCTCTAAACTTGGGGCATCTTTGGTGGTTTCTTGGCCACTTTTTCCTTCTTTAATTTTTGGGCCGCTTGAACTCGAGCCCGTACGTGGGCAAGCAGTGCGCGGCACTTTCGGATGCGCTCCTTGAGCATTGAATGATTATGTTTGACGCGGACCCATTCACTCGTTAACGGCTTGGAGGAGTTGCCAATCATTTGTTGTTGATGCCGCTGACCTCTTCTAGACTTGAGATCCATCTCATAGCAGATCACGTCCGTCGATTCCAGGGCCTTGGCGATAGGTACTCCCCAAACTTTTGTTAGTTGAACTTGTATTCGACTTCCTCTTCGACCAGGATCACAATCCGCGGTTGCGATACGACAATCTCGTCAGCGAGATCGTTGGTTCCCACTGTGATCGTCAGCTTGTTCGTGAGAAAAGTCAGTTTGATCTTCATTGATGATAAACTTATTACAGCTTTATGCGTTTACAAATGAATTCAAAAAAAATCATCTTTTTATGAGACTTGATTATAATGAATATCGAAAGAATAACAATTACAATTTCTTCCTCCAAACAAATGCAAGACCTTGTTTATCGGGATCCTGCTTGCGTGGGATCTTTGTCGGTGCTTGGGTTTATCCATGGACCGCTGCGTGATTAGATCTTGGTGTCAGATCTAAGATCTACACGATCGAGGGGATTATTTCATGAAGGAAATAATCTCCTGAAGTGAGTGATATCGACCAAGCGAAGTCACTACTCTTCTCGAGATCAAAACCAAGTTTGATCCGGAGGAATCACGTGTAGATCTGATCCAGTGATCTCTTGAACTTCTTCGCTTTAAGCTTTGACAAGCTCGTCGAGATCTCAGATCTAGAATTCTTGGATCTAAGTGTAGATCGCTCTAGAATTCGATAGAGTCACCCCTTCTTGCTAAAAGTCCAGATCTGGGAAAATGAGCCATCCTCCTCATATTTATAGGCTTTGAATGTGGGTACAGGTCGGATCTGTGCCGATCCACCATTTGGTGGCTTGGACTTGGCCGAGCCACCAAGAGGTGGGTCGGCCACCAAGCCGCCCACGTGGCTTCGTTTTGTTGTTTTTCGAGTCCGATTCGTTCAGTCTCGTCGATATTTGCTAATCTTGAAGCTTCACAGTTGGATTTATTCTACGATTCGTCACTTCACAGACTTACACGCCTCACTGATTCGCTTCATGCATTTCATCAACTCGCTTTATGCGTTTGCATCGTGGTCACATTGTCAACGGTTCAACGTTGCAACGTCAGATGGCTGTCGATCGTCAACCCATCATCACGAGTCACGTTCGGGAACTTATAGGCAATTTTTAATGTCTACAGTGATCGTACTGTTTACTTTTCCACTCTCCTTTCCCCCCTAGGGTTTACCATCACTGCGCCGTTCTCCCTCTCATTTCACCCTCTCCCTCCAATTTCTCCCACCACCTTCTTTTTGTTCTTTGAGCGGTACCGCTCTATCTGTTCTTCGACTCCAGCGCTCTCTCCACCATTAAAGGTACTACATCCTTTTTTCTCCGATATGCTATTTTGTTTTTTTTCAAAATTTTGGCAAATTATCATATATAACCATAGATTCATAGATCTCCGTCCTATTTTTCTAGGGAATTATTGATGGATTTATGTTTATCTTTGATCTATAAGATTTTTTTTGATGTATTATTGGCAAATAAGTTTGTTGGTGAAGAGGATTCTTGGTATTTCCTTAGAAAGGTGTGATTTTTATGACTTTATATGTGAGATTTTGAGGAAATTTTCAGTAAATAATGGTGGAACTGATCAAGTCTTGGATTAAAATTTATATATCAAGTAAATAATATTTATGGAGTATGCAAATCATTGGCAAATCCATTTTTACCCATTTCATCGAGTAACTAATGGAACTGATCAAGCTTGTCGAACTTGTATTTGGCTCGCATAATCACAATATAAGCTTGTATGCGATATTTCTAAAAGAAGCATAGCATGGTAATATTTGGAAATGCGGGATTATGAATGTGTTATTATTTGTAGCCAGTATAGTTAATCTTCCATATCTTAATATGTTGCTAATATTGTATGTGTTCATGTATTAAACATATAGGTTTTATTGACAGGAACCTGCTGATAATTCTTAATAGGTGAATGAGCATATTTGAGATTGAATTTTCCTGTGACCTTAAATTAGAACTATTATGCATTAGGTATTAAATTGACTTTAGTAACTTAGAACTTTGTAGCAATAGTATTATCTGCATACCCTTGTATTCATGTTTTTAATCACCTAGTCGTATTTTCCCATATTTTATTGATTATTACACTTTGCATGTGCTCTTCTCCTCAAGGGTATGTATATCTTAACAATGTGAGAATTTCAACAGATTCTCAAACTCTTTCTGATTATATATGGAGAAGAAATGTTGCATCATATACCAAATGCTTTGAGCCATGTTGATGATAAAATTATATGAAGCATGTTGACGGTGATGTATTACTTACTAGATTTAAGCTTATTTTTATTGTAGATTGCATGTACTAGATCTAAGCTTTGCTAGCCTTAATTGTAAACAATTGTTCTAAATTAATGTGGTATTCATCACTAGGACAGTGGAATCTCTATGCTATAGGTTATCCTCCTCCTCTTTTTTTAATAATTATTTTTGGCTACATTACAAGTCTTTTTTAAGGACGTTTCGAACCTAGACAATCACACCATAAACCTGTAAGTGCCTAATAGCATAACGACTTCACAATGTGTATTAATCATTTAAACACGTTGAAGTCAATTAGTATTTTAACTATGAAAATCTCATTATCTAATAGTCAGGTTAACTTTTATGAATTTAATATTTTACATAATATGCTTATTTTATATCAACTTAGAACCTCATTATAACTCAATCCTCATTAGAACCCCATTATTAAAAAAATATGTGCTTTGTTATGACATTAATTATATGATGTTGTACTTAATTTAGTAAATAATTTTCATATTAGTCTTTGATCATTTGTAATTTGGTAAATAATTTTCATAATAGTCTTTGATCATTTGCCTCTAAATTAATGTTAGAATCTACTTTAATGCAATACTTCTATTTTAAATAGATGGTGATCTCGACGAAGATACTGTAATTAATATGTGTTCGGGTGCTGCACTATCTGTTTTAGTTATGGTTATGACATTCATGAGGATAATGCAAAGTAGACGTCGATCTATACGTGTACGTCCTAGTGAAGAGAAAATAAAGCAATATCAAAATAGAAAGCATCACATGGATCGAATATATAATGGATTTAGTGACAGTTGTATTAACTATGTTAGAATACACAGTGGTGCTTTTATGAAGCTTGCGGAGATTATGAGGAGGAATGATTTATTACAAGACTCAAGACATGTTACAGTGGAGAAGCAACTTGCTATGACTTTAAATATTTTGGGGCATAAAACTAGAAATCAAACTGTTAGGTCACATTTTATTAGATCTGGCGAGACTGTAAGTAGATATTTCAACAATGTGTTAGAAGCAATTTGCTACATACGTCCACGCTTCTTGAGACAAGCATGGAATAAAGTTCCACAAGAGATCATTAACAACCCTCTATATTATCCTTATTTCAAGGTATTCTCTCTATAATTTGTGATTAAAAGCATGTTTATTTGATTTAATAAAAGATATTCAACAGTAAGTATTTGGTCTCTAGGATTGCATTGGTATGATAGATGGGATACATGTCGATGCTATGCTACCTGCCAGTCTTGTTCCACGATTCTGTGGTCGAAAAGGAGTCACACAAAACATTTTAGCGGCTTGTACTCCAAACAAGTTATTCACTTACATATTAATCGGGTGGGAAAGTTCTGCAAATGACTATAGAGTCCTTCAAAATACATTATCTAGGCCACAACCTCATGACTTGAGAGTATATAATGGCAATTTCATTAAATCTATAATTCTAAATAATTACTTTAATTAATAAATGATATTTAATGAAATGATAAGAAAAACACTTTTACATCATGTAAATTGTAGGGAAGTATTACTTGTGTGATGCGGGATACACAACCATGCCAGGTTTCATCTCCCCGTACCGTGGCGTCCATTACCATTTGAAGGAATAGATAGAATGAAATTATTACATTCTTCTTTAAGGTCTAAGATTGAATCTACATTTGGTTGTTTGAAGAATCGTTTCAAGATTCTCACCTCAAAGCCCCTTTTCTCGCACAAGTCAATATCATATTAGCTTGCACGGTTCTTCACAATTATATTGCAATGGTTGATCCGGATGATGACATATTCAATGAGACTATTGACATTGAAGAGAATGAAGGTGATGTTGCTAATGAAGATGAGAACAATATTGTTGATTTCTCTCGATCCCAAACTCAAAGGGAGCAAACACAATTAAGAAACGTGTGGAAAGATCGTAGAAATCAAATAGCATGGTAGACGTGGTTGATAATTGTGAAAAATATAAGGGGGGCAACACTACTGAAATAGGCATAAAACTATTTCTCTTTGCAATGATGCAATGTATTAGAGATGTTGCTAGAGGATGTCACGAATTTTTCTATTTCCACGCTTCTTTGAATTATGATGAAGAATGTAAAACTATTTAAAGTTTATTGGGAAATATTTGTATGATGATCTTATGTGTTGTATGGACTTTTCTCTTAGGATACATATTTTTTTCTCAACTTACATTTATTTTATGTTTTTCTCTATAATTATTTTCTAGGTATAGCTGACAACTTCAATTGTGAGGAGCTTGAAAAGTTCAAAGGCAAAAGTACGACATCAATTTTATCTCCTAGAACCCCAAGGAATTCATCAATCCCTTGTGGGTTCAACCCGGGATTTATGCCTTATCATTCTTCACAAGTTGGTCAAGATCCTAATTTTTGGAATAATTTCTAAATGCAAGATACTAACTATTAGGGAATAGGCCAACAACTACCAATTTTATTCATGAACGTGATAAATGCTCCTCCAACTTTACAACGTCAAAGTTGTAGCATGGGTGAAACTCCATCACCTAATCAACAATGTCAAAGCAATAAAAAAATGCTATTGATATTGATGGTGATGAAAGTACATCCCCTAAACCAAAGAGGAACAAGAAAGCGCTTGCTCATAAATCTAAAAAGAAAGACACTTGCAAGGGTAGAGCTAACCAATTATGGGAGAGTAATTATGATGATTTGTTAATTCCTTTTCTTGCAAAGTGTGCCAAAGATAGAATGAAGGCCGATAAGAAGTTCAAAAAGACCGCTTATCGTGGGGGCCACCATTCATTATATGAATGAACAATTGGTTCAACATTCACAACCGAGAACGTGAAAAATCGTATGAAAACTATCCGCAATAGATATTTTGACATGCAAAAATATCGTAATTTGAGCGGTGCTGGTTGGGATGATGCGAAGAAGATGGTAATTATGGATGATGCTTGCTTTGATTGATGGCTAGAGGTATCAAAACTAGTTAAGGTTCCTTTTTTAATCAAATATTTAGTATTTTGTTCCTTTTGTTTATATTTGGACTTGATATATGCTTAAACTATGCACGACAAGATTATCAATAGTTCTAAGCTTAGGGAATACATCAACAAGCCCATAAAACATTATGAAGACCTTGCAACTATTATTAGAGATAATGTTGCTAGAGAAGACTATGCGGTAGATGTGTTGGACAAATTTGGTGGTAGTGCACATTTTAACATTGGTGATGATGATGATGATATTAGTATGCCAAAGGAGAACACGCTTAGCTATGTCTCTTTAAATGAAGATGACATTCCACCACCGAAGGTCCCCACTATGGCCTCAAAGTTCAATCTAACTTTTAGTGTGAACAAAGCTAAAAATGATGTGTCAACGATGCGTAAGGGAAAGGGGTGGGAGGTCTAGTGAGGACACGGTGCTTATGCGTGAGATAGTAAATGAGGTTAAACAATTCACATCAACTATGCGCATGGTTACTATGTATTAGACTTAGAAGTTGGCAAAAGCTATATTTGCACATGATGATGAATTTAACATAGAAATTCTTGATAAGTTTTATCAAGAATTGCATGGAAATGAATCACAAGCTAGACTATTTATGGGGAGGCCAACTATTATGCAAAAGAATGTGTTGACTGAGTTCATGAAGAGTAAACATATTGGTTAGTATGGTGGAAGGTTGGATTTTGGATGTTTTTGGGATATTTTTGTGAAACAAACTGATTACACCAATGCTAATATTGTTATTTTTGTATGTAAATGAGCTAGATGATTCCTCATCCTTTTGGCTACTAACTGTGGTAGATGTATTGAACTTTCTTTTGTACATAACTAATGCTACTATCTCTATCTTTATGCATCGTAGTCGTGACTTTACACGCTTAGTAAGTAGTTTTTAGACTATGATATATACAAATTACAAGTTATATTGAATATTTGATTGCTTATGTGTACTTGTTTGATAGGTTTACAAGTTGGATAAGGTGATTGATTTCACCTTGACGGACTGAGAGCATCCTACATATTTCTAGGGTGATGGAATGAAAGTTAAAGTGGTATGGGTATCACTTCTTTTCTTGATTATATGAGGCAAATGTTATCATTTTTTATGCTATGATGATGGTCTATTCTTAAAATATGCAGCCAAAGTTTATAGTAGTAATCTATTGGGGAGGCAATCCATGATGACAATGCTTATTTTGTAGGGTCATTATGATAATTGCAGCTAATATTGTCATCATAAATTTCATGGCGAGGCAAATAATGAAGAAAATGGCCTTAACTGAGCATATTTTTCTCTTAATCATCAGGTTTAAGACTTGGTTTCAGTCTTGGATGGTTTCAGTATTGGTTTCAGTCTTGGTCTTAGACATGATTTCAGTCTTGGTTTCAACTTTAATATAATGTTTTAAAGAATGGTGTTAGTTTTATTTATTTTCTGTATTGGTTTCAGATCTAATTTCAGTCTTGGTTGGTTGATGCCTTGGTTTTAGTCTTGGATGGTTTCAGACTTGGTTTGGTTTCAGTTGAGTTGGTTTCAGTGTTGGTCCCAACCTTGGCTTGCAACTTGGATGGTTTCTGTATTGTTTCAGATTTGATTTCTTTTGCATATTCAAAATACTAGGCTTTTGGCTAGTGACAGGACCAATACTTCTATTTTCAGAGGAAGTGTTTCCTGAAATGGTTGGATAAGCTTACTATTGTCATGACTTAGTATGGAAATAGTTGACAAAGGAGTTCATTCATTTTTAGATGCTTTTATAGAGTGTTTAAAATAGTCTTCGTAGCTGCAGTTAACTTTTCCAGAACAAAAATTTGATTTAGAGGCTTCGTAGTTGCAGTTTACAAAGCTATGTTCTGTTGATTTCCAGAACATAAATAGTTGTGTGCTTGGCTCTGAATATGTATTCAGTCGATTGCATGTTGCTAAGCTCTATTCCATTCTTTCAGATGCTGGAAGTTGTGTGCTTGGCTTATGCTTGGTTTTTGTATTGGTTTCTGTCTTGGTCTTAGTCTTGGTTTCTGTTGCATGTTCTTTATACTAGTCTCTGCCTAGTGATAGGACCAATATTTCACTTCTATGCTTTGACTCTTGTTCCAACTCTAATGCAATCTATGGTTTATCTTTAAGCTCTCAACATGTTTATTGTTTGAAAAGGCTACTTGATTGTGTGCTTGGCTTATGCAGATTGCTATAAATGTTAGTATTGGCAATAACTCTAGTTGATTCTTCAAGTGTTCTCCATGAACTTTGTTCTTGGTTATATAACTTGATTCTTCAGGTTGCCATTTCGGCTTTTGGTTATTAGTTACATGTGGTAGCTATATTATTTGGTTATATAACTTGATTCTCCAGATTGCCACGTTTATAGGGACATTTGGTTGTTGGTTCTTGATTATATGACTTAGTTTTAGGATTAAGATTGTGAATATTTGTTATTAGCGGTTGAGATAGTTGTTATGACATTGGGTATGTGATATTATGCTATGATGATGGTCTTTTTTAATGTATGCAACCAAAGTTTATACTAGTAATCTATTGGCGAGGCAATACATGCTGCCAACATTGATACTATAGATTTCATGGCGAGACATATTATGACGGCATAGACTAAAACTGAGCATAATAGAACCTTTTTCTATAGTATTTGGGGTTCACATTATATCCTCAAAGTTAAAATTAAGTCCCCTAAATCTTGAAGTTTGTTGAAAATTTTCCCTCAAATGTCCATATGTGAACATTTTGCAAATTACTACCTCAAATCTTTAAACATTTTTGCAAATTACTCCCTTACATCTCTAAATGTTTTGAAATTTCTCCATCAAATATTCGCATTTTTATGTCGGAAAACATGTTGGCCCCTCAATTTTTTTTGCTAATAATTTTATCCTATGTGGATGGTAATCACACCATGGTAACCACAATCATGTTTTCTTCTTTTTTTAGTTTGAAACAGATACTAAAAAAATGAGGGAATCTATTCATACATCAACTATTTTTTTAAAAAAATTAAACCAAATAAATAAAAGTGATGAAAAACAATTATTCTTCATGTTTTTGTCAAAATAAATATAGAAAATAATTTCCTATGGGGGGGGAATCAGAACAAAATCAGAACAAAATCTCATCTCCTTCCTCCTCTTCAATGGAGATCGAGCGTAAGCGATCGGAGATCGTCGACCACTTCGTGAAGCAGGCGGCGGTTCTCGACGCGGAAGCGTCCCTCGCCAATCTCATCGCAGAGGCGACTTCTCACCCTTCTCTCTTCGCTTTCTCCGTGATCCTCTCCGTTCCCAATCTTACAAAGGGACAACAGTCGCGTAACTTTTGATGCTTGAATTGATGAAACCCTAGCTTTTGAATTGAAACCCTAGCTTTTTTGGGTGCGGCTCGAGGGGACGCAGTCTGCTTCGCATCTCGAATTGCTTCGATTGTTTGCTTACGGTGCTTGCAGCGATTACGAGAGTAAGAACTATGTTGACTGTGTAATTGATTTTGTGCCCTAGTTTTTGAGGTATTTGCTTTGGTTTTGTTTGCTGTAGGCCATTCTATTTTGCATATGTTGATTTAATTATGGTAACCATGATTATATGATTGTTTGGTTAATGTGTGTGCATCTTTAAGGGTTTGCTCTTAGGGTTGATTCGTTTTCAAATGATCGAAAATTGAGTGTTAGTAGATGTTATGTCAGCTTTCGGTGGAGAGTTCGAGTAGATTTTGTTGCAGGAGTGAAGTATACAATGGAGAGGCCAAACAATTAGGTTTTTTTTTCAGGGTGTGGTGTCGGTTTTTTAAATTCAACATGATCCGGGACTTCAAAGAAAACTACAATGTCATTTTCCGGGTTTGTTATTTCTAAAATAATGCCTAAGCCGTTTCTGAACATTACGTATCGCTGACATGTTCAAACAGCACAGAACACTTTATTTCCTGTTCTGTAAGGTTTTTTCTACCTTGCTGCCAATATTTTGTGTGTTGGTACCTAGTTACTTACAAGAATGGGACTTTGGCTTCATGGAAGAGCCAGGCATCATCGAAGTCCATCAAACTTGAAAGGTCACTTAATCTTGCATTTGTTTGTCTTAAGTACTTGATGGTGCTAGAGTTCTCCATGAACTTCAAAGACGGAGGCAGGGAGGAAGTAGGCGAGCCTCCAGCAATTTCCTTCCCCTATTAGATGTTTCCCTAATAAGTTGTTTGCCGAAATTTACTGCCGACATAAATAGGACTTAAGATGTCTGTGTCTACTCCCCGAATTCAACACTATGACCAAGAGAGTAAAACCTGAAAATCAAGAGAAAAAGCTTTTTCTTTCATACCCAAAATTTTATTGGTCTTAATGTTCTCTGGGCTAAGCTGCTCCATAACACTACTATTTTCTATATAAAACATTTTCTTGCTTACACAGTGGTGGATTTAGACATCACTTTAAGATTTAGGTGCACTTTGATGTTATTTAACTGTAATGATGGGATTATGTGACATCTTACGGCAGATTGTGGAAGTTATTGGATTTGGAGAGTAGAGATTGTAGGATATAAGATACTGAATGATGTTTTTGGTTGTGACTAATTTTATTCTCCTTAACTTTTGTGGTCCCATATTGCTTCAGATTGGCTAGCAAGTGGTTACAAGTTGGGTTAAATAAAACATAAAAATTGAAATGAATTAGAAATATACTTTTGTCTGTAGGAATCTATGAAAGTTTTAGTCTCATTTCAATGTTCTTGATTCTTTTATTTTTCAGTTTTGTTCTCCTCAATCTTCTTTTCGGTCATTATGAAAAGGTTGAAGATGACTAATAGTAACTAAAGCTAAGTGGAGGGTGGAAATTTGGGCTCAAAATCAGTCATAAAGCTTCCTTGGGCGGAGTTTGACATTTTACTCTATAGAGGTTGATGTCAGTCGAATAACTTGTAAAATTTGTCAAGTATTTGCTATGGGCTTGCTTCATTGTTAATGACATTTTGATAGAAAAGGCTTGGATAATAACGAAGACTAGAAGTATGGACTGGCTAATACAAATACAATTTAGCTTAACCAGCCATAGGATAGTCTGGTAGATATTTTTAATTTTTTGGATTGATTCGATTAGGTTCTTGAGCCTTTCGGGATATTCAGTTGGTTCCAACTTCCAAGTTAGGTTCTCCAAGCTTAACTTCCTCCTTCACCATGGAATAACAGCATCTTATTCATGTTCAGGAAACTTTGGTTGGCGTCATCTTTTATATGATTCTTTATTACTTGTATAGTTGCTGGGATCTTTTTTCATAGTTGGAGGATGTTAGACTTTGCATCATTAGTTCATGGAAGTTATTAAATCAATCGAGTTAGCTTTTAACAAAACCAGTTTCTAGACCTGTGCAATCAATTTTCTGGATCATTATTCTTATTCAGTCAGGAACTTACGGTGATTTTTTCCGAAGTTGGTGTAGTGCCATGATTATCTGTTTAGATTTGAGTTTGTTATGCTGTCATTATATAGAAGGCTTGGAAAATATGAAATAAAGAAACAGTTAGAAGGCCTAGAAGATATGAAATAAAGAAAAGGTTAATGTAAGCTGAAGGACTTCAGAACTATGCACAAGCAGACATAATTTAGGAAAAATAAGTATGTATTTAGAAATAAAAGGATCAAATATATTTAAAAACTGCAATGACATTCAAAGTTTATTTTTTTTCCCGAGTCTTTATGACTTTTAGAGAGGACAATGAACATCTGTTTTAACAGTGGATTTTGCATTTGACTGTCATCACATCACCTGTAGCATGAAATGACCTGTTTCCTTTCTGATTAGTTTTTAGTTGGTTGTCGCCATATCCTGTGTTATCTTTTAAGATTATGATGAAGAAATCTATCTATATACTGAGCAAATCGGAGAGTTCCCTAGATATGTTTTAGGATTTAGGATCAAGGATCAGTGACTTTTGTCTAGTATTAGTATGCAATACGTGTGTTGCATGTGATGCATGTTAGGAAAACATATGAGATGCACATTTCAAAGGCCAACTACTATACACGCAAACCTTATCAGTATTTATGAAAAAGCAGAGGCTGACTACACATAATTACAAGTATGTCATTTATTCAAGAGTAACTATTATCAACATAAGTCTTCACAACAATCTTCACTGAGAAGCGGGAAAAAACTGACATTTTCAATAAAAATGGCAACTTGAACAAAAAGATAAAAAGCCTAACAATCAAAATCTCCCAAAAT
Source organism: Asparagus racemosus (assembly GCA_037177215.1). Lineage (NCBI taxonomy): Eukaryota > Viridiplantae > Streptophyta > Magnoliopsida > Asparagales > Asparagaceae > Asparagus > Asparagus racemosus. Next base: position 22,725 of record JBAKGM010023379.1, read on the forward strand.
TTGACAACAATTGAAGATCTTGCAAAGCATTTTTTTCTTTTTTGTTAGAAATATAACTATGTAATTTAGACATAATACTTTTAATTATTTATCCCTCCTCACTTTTATCTCATCTTCTTTCTATAGTTCATATCCTTTATCGCACTTGCCATACATGTTCACTTTAAAGTTATGTCCTTAAAATCGTCACCCTCATTTGCCTTTTATTGGGTTGAAATCTTCTAGCTTGCAAATCCCTTGAGCAATTATTCTTCCTTCATTTCTCTGTGTCCAATCTTCTTGTGCATTTTTATCAAGAAAAGATATTCTTTATCGTGATAGTTCATCATTTTTTGTAACATAAGTGATAAATGCTCCTACATATATTTTTGGTTGTTTAGTTGGTTTTATTAAATTTTTTTTTATCAAAAAATTTGTTATTTTAAACATTGCATGCATAGTATTGATTTTGTGGGTTAATTTCATACAACCCACCTGAACTTTTTGTTGCACATAACCCTCCAGAACATTGTTATCTCTCATAGGCCCCTTGAACTTTGGAGTGCCTCACAAAATCCACCTGAACTTTAACCATTCAACGGACCCCATCAGTAATTTGCAAATAAGTAAAACATTGTTGAGAGGAAAATTTCTAAACTTTATCATTTACCATTTACAAGTAACACAACCCCTCCCTTAAAATTTGCCTTTTTTTCTCTTCAATTGGTTTGCAAATTACATGAAGGGGGATCTAATGAGAAAAGTTCAAAGTTCATGGGGGTTTTTTGAGGCTTCCCAAAGTTCACAAGGGCTATGTGAGATAAATAAAGTTCAATAGGATTGTGTGCAACTCCCCTCACAGTTCAGTGGGGGTTTTATGAAATTAATCCTAAGTTTTGTCACAATGTTCGGTTCCTTATTCATCAAATAAATCTACACATTCTTTAGGAAATTTAGCTTCACTGAAAAGGGTAACATACACGCCTTGTTTATATGATCCTTCCAATTACATGAGGTACTTTTTTGAAACTTTTAATGAATTAACCTAAAGAAATATTTCATAATCTAGTTAAATTAAATTGGGTAATGTGTCGTAATAAATTTAATTTTAAAAAATTAAATGAAATAATGCAAGACAATTGTAAAGATGAATTGTACCTTATTTTATTTGGTGGATTCGTTGATAGGAAATACAAATATACATATAAATTTAAAATGAATGTGCCTTGCATTTTCCTTTCATCTTGTAAAATCACGAAAATATAAAAATAAATATTAAATATAAATGTGCCTTAGGTTCATGTTAGCTTCAACTATGCAAATACTCTTATAGTTTTTTTGTGTAAGATGAATAGATCATAATTTTCTACATATGGGTTTAATCATAGACATCTTGTGTACCGCAAATGCACTATGTTTACTGTAAATTCTAGAATTAGCATGAGAAAGCTAGAGATTGAGAAATGAAAGTTAAGGAACAAACAAATAATTTAAAGAGTAGAAGGAAAACATCAACTCCTTAAGTCAGTTTGAAAGATTGGAGAAAATCTAGAGGAATTTTGCTAGTGGCATATTTTAGCCTAGCTTGGTGGAGTACTGATAATGGCCATTATATAGGTTTTAACTTTAAAATATTTAGATAGGGATCATGGTTTGCAAATTAAAATTAGGCCTCTTGATTCATTTAATTCATAAGTGAGGTAAA
>JBAKGM010023384.1:0-24405 GCA_037177215.1 Asparagus racemosus
TTGATCGCCGTTCTTGCACTGAAAGAGGATAGAGCCTTTCCCCTTGATCTCCACCGCGGATCCATCACCAAACTTGATGGTTCCGATGATCTTCTCATCGAGCTCCTTGAACTTGCCTCGGTGACTGGTCATGTGATTGCTAGCTCCGTTGTCGAGATACCAAACGTCGTTGTTGACTCGTGCCTCCCCCACTGTGAGTAAGTCCAGCACCACCTTCTCTTCATTGAGCAAAACAACGATGGGTGATTCTTGTGACACTGCCATCATCAAGGCTGGCTCCTCATCATAGACTTGGGTGAGATTAGCCTCCTCATCGTGATTGTGGCGTTGCTTGTGACATTCTGACTGAAAGTGCCCGTAGACTCCGCAATTGAAGCACTTGATGTTGGATTTGTCTCGACCACCGCCCGTGCTTCTCTTGCCCTCCTGTCGAGCTGCGCCACCGTGACCGAAACTGCCGCGGCCCACCTAGACTCCTTGTCCTCCTCCACAGCCCACCTGGCCACTACGCCCAGCTTGGCCTGCCTAGCTGCTGTCACGGCCTCCCTGACCACCGCGGCCCGCCTGGCTGCGGCCACGTCCACGACCGGCTCCGTGTGCGTGACCTCATCCGCTGTCGTCGCTTGATGAGTGTGTTGAGGAGCAGTTTCTGAGGTTCTTTTTGACTCTTGCTTGCCACTCCGCATGCGTCAATAATAGGTGTTCATCGACGTTTTCTTGAAAACCACATGCCCGCTCCTCATGGGCCTTGAGACGCCCAATCGCCTCCTCGAGAGACATGCTGTCGATGTCCCCGAACTGCTCAATCGTGGAGACGATAGTAAGAAATCTCTCTGGCACCGCCCGAAGTAGCTTCTTAACGACGTAGCTCTCCTCCATCTTGCCGCCTAAAGTCTGGATCTTGTTGACGACTCCTATCAACTTCGTTGAAAAGTCATCAACATTGTCAGTCTCCTTCATCCGGAGAAGCTCGAACTCAGACTTCAAGGCCTGCACCTTCGCGTTCCTAACACGTCCGCTCCTAGCTGCATCGTTTTTAGCGTCTCCCACGCCTGCTTTGCTGACTGCTTCTCTGCGATCACCATCAATGTCTCTTCAGGAATCCCTTGATAGATGGCTGCCAATGCCATCTGATCCTTCCCAACTTCCACGGCCACGTCCGCCGCAGGCTCAATGGCGTCCCACACGTCTTGAGCCTTCATGTAGACTTTCATCTTGATCGCCAACGAAGCATAGTTATCTCTCGATAGCGTCGGGTATTGAAGAGTGAGCGAACCCACCTTGGTCGTTATCTTCCCCGTGCTCATCATATCTTCAGATCTCGGTTGAAACTTGGGCATACACCTCGCTCTGATACCACTTGTTGGCTTGTAACTAGGATCGGCCCTAAGCACACCAAGAATCGTCGTGAAGAGAAAGAGAGAAATCGGCTACAAGAATAAAATCAGAAACTCCCTGGTTTCGGGTTATTGTAGAGCGGGTTACTGTAGCACCAAGACAAAGAACACAGAGAATTTTGGTGGGGGGAGTTCTCTTCTATTAGTTAATTAAAAACTTACATAATTGTTTACATATATATAAGATCATAACTTCATCCTAACTAGGACTCTATCTACTATAAGAACTCTATCTATTAACTTGGACTCTATCCAACAACTAGGACTCCTACAATATTAGGGACTCTCAGCCTCAACTCCCTCCCCCCTTAGAGTTCGGCTTGATTATGACTCACATTCCTACTGCCTTCCACATTGGAGGGTGACTCATTCAAGCCCTACTATGAAGACGAAAGGAAAAAGGTCGTTGAAATCATATGTAGAGGTGATTCAATAGCTTGTACAGACTCTGATACTTTCTCGGAGAAAAAGTTGTCAGTGACGAAGGATTCACATTTCTTCACAAGAGAGGAAAATTGGGCGTAGGCAACAATTGAGAGAGTTATTGTGACTTGAAGAGAGTAAGAACCCTATCAGAACTAGTTTCATGGTAAATTCTATGCGGAGACTGCGTCTTTTGCCATGTACAAACTTAAAAAGAAAATAAAAAAAAAGGTTGGGAATCCCTATAACCATATCGTCAGTGCCCACCTCTTCTCACCCACTCATCATCTATTCCCTTTTGGCACCCGCAGTTCAAGATTTTAGAAGCTATTGCCAATTTCATCATAAAAACTCAATAATGGTTTCTCTCTTATTAACACCCCGGCAACCCAAAATCTAATAAAGAATACCCTTCAATAAAAAAAGAAAAAAAAAGAGGGAAAAAACCAATTATAAAATTCCCAATATAAAACAAAATATATAAGGGGTATCTCTCTGATTAGACAAAAATTTCAACATAGATGTCTTTCACGAGCAATCTTCTAAAGTGACAGAGGAATGGGGAAATTATAGATGCAATGAGCGCAAGAATTTTGACATGATCTCTCTTTTCTCCTATGATTTAATTTTGATGATGATGATTATTGTTATTTTGCTTTGATTGATTATGGATAGATCTGATTAATTTTCTTTGGGGCATTTGGAATTTTTTGGATTAGTGAACTCGGAAATTTTGGAATCATGCTCTTCTCCTCTTTTAACCACCACCTTCAACTCCTCTTGCAGGACCTCCTTGCTGGTGCACGACTGTGGGAACCAAGCGCGGGAGGAGGTGGACACCAGAATTATGGGTGTCTTTGTTTGGGTCACGCCAAAAGTTGGGGAGGAAGTCGCTAAGGGGGTTGTTTGCTTCAAATCCTAAACTTTTAGGATTTATAATCTCAAAGGAAATTTCAAATCCATAGGGCTTTACATATGCAGTAGGATTTCTAATATTTTGTTGGTTTAACATTATTATAGAAAAGCAAATCCTAAAATTTGTAATATCTTTTTTGGCTCAAACACAAAATTATAGAATAACAAATTCTAGAATTTGAATCTATTGTTTGTTTCAATTATAAAAAAGAAGTAAAGGTGAATATGCTTATCTTGGTGAGCTTACCTCCCACAAGGGAACAATATAAATGGTATAGAACTTGGGGTAACCATACCGATTAATGGGATTTGATAAATCCTCTCCAATTCATAGGATTTGGCAAATTCAAAAAAAAAGCTTGTTTTTTGTATTTTAGGAATTTAGCATTCCAAAACTTTTATTGAAACAAACACCAAGTATGGAATCCAAAAAACCTAAAAAATGATACTTTTTTGCTCTTAGAATTTGAAATCCACCCTAGATGCCAAAAATGTTGATGAACCAAATAGCCCCTAAGATGGAAGGGGAGAAGAAAGATTAACTGGGTTAGGTTTTTCTGAATTTGGGGTTTTCAAATTTACATGTGGCTACATTTGCTTGGTCTGCATAAAACAAATATGAGAGCGGTTCTGATATGATTCTTACTATTGTGAAGAAATCTTGGCCGATGTCCATTAGTCAAATTGGTAGTTCAATTGATTTGTTTATGGATTGAAATCATTTATTTTCGAAAAGCCCATAGACAATGACAGCTGTTTCAATTCTTGTTTCTTTTAGAGAGCATTTATGAGCTACTTACCTTGTACAAATATGAGCAAAGGTGCAATTATGACCTCTATTTTATGGGTTCTTGGTTATGGTTATGAGATAGACACTCAGATAAGTGGGTGGATAATATCTTATCTTAGAGAAAAGAGACAAGATATTTATAATCCTAGTGAGTATACAATTCTATCTCTAAGTCATTATATGTAGATATAAGGATTTTCATGAAAATAGGATGGATATACACCATAAACCATCATCTCCTTCTCTATTCAAATTCACGCTTTATGTGATAGTCATGGGGTGAAATGTGGGGGCTTCTAGCTGGTTGCACGCCCTCCGATTGTTGATCAAGAAAGGTGTCATGATCTTACGGAAATAATCCATTTGGTAAACCCTAACTTGTTGTTTACGCTTCCTAGATGCATAACAGAGTTTCCTTATTTCCATTATGCATAATCTAGATGTAGCCTTACCATATTGCATGTGTATAGTTTTTCAGATCCTACATTGGCATCAGAGCCGGATCTAGGATCGTTTGTTGGTTTTTTGAGGTTGTTTTTTTTTTCCATGGAATAGAAAGATGGAATTTTTATTATGAAATATTCAAATTTTCATAAAATATTAAATTTTTTGGCATTAAAAATCTAATTTTTGATATCTAGGATTCAAATTTACGGAAAAGACTCAATTTTATGAAATTAGTGGACTACTTAATAAATTAGGGATTTAACAAATTTATTAATATGTAATTTATGAAAAATATTTTTTTTTTAATTTTAGAAAAATATTTTTTTAATTTTAAAAAAATAAATTTTAAAGAGCCATAACCCTAGCCACCGCTGCCAGTGCCTAGGGCATGGCACCAGTGGTCGAGGGTGACCGGATAACCCTCGACGGAGGCTGCTAGAGGTCATCCCTCTTAACAACAGTGCAGGACACCGACGCCGTGGCAACACAAAGCACCCATGAGATGGGGCTCTATGCACAGCTCGGGCAATGGCGGCGGCATCGGCCGCTGTCGACGATGCTGGAGCTACTGGCCATGGGAGGGGGAGTGGCGATGATCCGCCCTCGACACCACCTCTTCCTCTTCATTAGATCAATCCTTAGGATTTTCAAACCCTAGCGCCCCATTTAGTAGATGGGAATGGATGAGAATGGAATGACATTCCCACTTCTTATGCCCACATACCAAACATAATAGCATTTTAGAACTTGGAATGCCCATTCCCTAGGGAATGCTCATTCACACTTTTCGTGGGAATAAAAGTGTGAATGGGCATTCTGAGTGAATAGATAAGGAATGTCCATTCCCATTCAAGTGGGAATCAAATTAGTTTGTTAATTTTCCAATTATGCCCCTATTATAGAAATAGATCTTAAAATCTCATCTAATTGACTACATATTAGTAAATCACATTTTTCTCCAAAAAAAAAGGGTTTTTACATCAAAACCATCTTTACTTTTACCCAAATTGATACTTACTACCTTTAAAGTTTTTTTTTTTTTTGATGTAAACTACCTTTACTTACGAACATGTTTGTAATGTCACATCTAATCTAGTTTTCAGCCCAAAAAATAAGCGCAATGACCATTTACCCTCACCCTTTTCTTGTTTTTCATCTCCTTCCTCACAAACCCTAACCCTAACACTAACCCTAGCTTCCTCATCCTCCTCTTCTCCCCGTCTTCCCTTGCCCTCCTCTCCCAACTGCCCTCACCCTCTCTATCGTCCTCCCTCTTCCTCATTGACCTCCCACTCTCCCATTCCTTCCCAAGTGGGAACTAGGATTAGGGTTAGGGTTTAGGGGAGGTGGCGGCCATGGGTTAGAGTTAGGGTTTTAGGGGAGGTGGCGGTCATGGGTTAGGGTTAGGGTTAGGATTTGTAGAAGAGGAGGATGGAGGCTAGGGTTAGGGATAGGGGTTGGAAGAAAGAAGATGAGGGTAAAATGGGAATATCTGATTTTTCGTGGGTGAACAGTAAAAAAAGATGTAACATTGCAAACATGCTATTAAGTAAAAGTGGTTTACATTAAATTTTTTTAAAGGTGGTAAGTATCAATTTGGGTAAAAGAAAAGATGGTTTTGATGTAAAAATTCTAAAAAAATCTCACGTTTTTTCTCTCTTTTTTGGCTCGTCTGGTTATACCTAAATCCAGCTCGACGGCATGCTCTTTTTGATGCCTCACCTCAACTCATCGCCTTGCCTTTCACTGAATCACGTCCAGCGATTGGTGATGACCTAATCCTAGGTAATTTCTGGGTCATTTCTCTTATGAAATATATGCAAGTCTCCAAGTAATCTTAATAATAGTATATAATTTTATGTTTTCTTCATGGACATGTGATTTTACACCACTATAACGAAATAAAGATTTATCAATTTAGCCTTCAAATATTGATTTTCTGTTATTCACAAGTTAAAAAAACACCAACTAGATGATAAAGCTCGCTATCTCTGTCATTGTACTATACTATGATCATTACATTGCATCTGCCTCTCATTAATTATATATGTGATGGGTTTCAACAATTATAGGGAAAAATAAGATATCAATAATGCTATAACAAAAGACGTAAGACTGACTGAAGCTAATAGGCTACTGAATTTCCTTGAATCACATTATATCATCTGACAGTTGCTATAAAGGCTGAATTGCATTTAAATGCCCTATAGTTTCCCCTACTTTGCACTTGTATACCCTCACTTTATTTCTGACAGCACTTACATACCCTAAAATTATAAAAACTTGCACTTATATACCGTCATTTTTTTGGCAGCATTTAAACAACCTAAAATTATTATAATTAGAACTTAAATATCCTAAAGTTTTAACAAACGTGCACTTATACACCCTAAACTTTATAAAACTTGCTCTTATGTAACCTCAAGTTTACAAAACTGAGGGTATTTAAGTGCAAGTTTTCAAAACTTTAGGATATCTAAGCGCTAGTTTTAAATACTTTAGTGTATTTAAGTGTTGCAAAAAAAAAGTGAGGGTATACAAGTGCAAGATTTTAACATTTTAAGGTAGTGCATCAAAAACAATTAATGGTATAAAAGTACAAAGTGGGGGGAACTATAGGGGTTTCAAGTGCAATTAAGCCTATTCCAAATGAGGTTTCTACTTCTAGATGTGACACTCTACTTACATCTGCAATGAAGCATCTTTTGTTTGCTATCTTGGGCTTATGCTAAAAAGAAAATAATTAGAAACACAGACCAAACCGCACCCACATACATGATCAGAACCACCCATAACCATCCTCCTTTCACCAAGATTTTAACAAAGCTTTGGTGAAAATAGATTAAACCAAATGCCACACATAAGGAAGCCAACCCACATATAATAGACTGAAACATCACAAAAATGTTGGCATGGAAACATTAAGATTCACACAGTCAAATAAAATGACAAGTTATGTAGATATAGTTTTACTGAGGCATCACTATTTTGTTGAGAAAGAACATAAAGTTAATGAGCATTACAATTTTAATGAAAGACATTAATTTGATAGTCCAACCAAGTTATTATGTAAGACTTATTTAATGAAAAAGGTAATGATAAATGGCTGAATAGGTTAGTGGCATTTTTAGTGATTTTAATTTACACGTATGCAATCAAAATATCTCTTATTATGTATTCTGATGAAGAACAGAGAAAGATGAAGAAGTTGGTGGCTATCCAAGCACATATGAGGAACGTGCAAATTGTAGTGGCTTGTGGTTCCTTTTTTCTTCACACCTAATGAAAATTTACATTAAAAAAAATCTTTAAGAGAGCGATATTTGATAGATTTTTATTCCAAAAGAAAAAAATATATATATCATCTAGCATATGCGAGTGAAGTAACTTGTTTTGATCAACTTAGAATGTATAGGAATTATTTTAGAAAGTTATGCACCATGCTACAAAATGTAGGACTAAATGATACAAAAATCATGTTGGTAGATGAACAAGCAGCAATGTTTCTACATATCCTCGCCCACCATGTGAAGATTAGGGTCAGGAAACTATTAGTCGACATTTTACTCGTGTGTTGCACGATGTGATACGTCTACACGATGTTTTGATTAGGAAACCCGAGCTAGTGCCAATGGACTCAACAAATGCGAGGTGGAAATAGTTTAAGGTAATTTATAATATAATTTATATTTGTATTTCTCAATTTTTATAAATAACTAACACATTAAAGTTTTACTATATATAGAATTGTCTTGAAGCTTTAGATGGAACTTACATAAAGGTAATGGTAGCTGTGGAGGAAAAACCTAGGTATCGAACATGAAAGGGTGAAAGTGCAACAAATATTTTGGGTGTATGTTCTCCAAGACATGCAATTCATATATATACTACCTAGTTGGGAAGGTTTAGCTGCTGATAGTAGAGTCCTTCGAGAAGCAATAACTAGGCAAAATTACCTTAAATTATCAAACCCACTAATATTTAGATAAATATATTTTGACATGTCCAACCATAGGTTACTATTATCCTGTTGATGCTGGATACATAAATTGTGAAGGTTTCCTTGCACCATATAGAGGACAGTGTTACCACTTGAATGAATGGAGAGATGGGCACCAATCTCCAACTATGCCGGAGTTATTCAACATGAAATATGCATTAGCTATGCATGTTATTGAGAGATGTTTTGGATTGCTTAAATTAAGATGGAGGATCCTACACAGTCCTTCATTTTATATTATAAAGACCCAAAATCGAATAATCACGACATGTTGTCTTCTGCAATAACTATATAAGGAGAGAGATGGCGACTTACCCATTTGAAGAGTGCCATGATGTTATAGAGGAAACGACACAAGTGGCTAATAATGATCCGATCATCACAATTGAAACTACAATAGTTTGGACTTCATGGCGAGACAACCTCGCAAATTTGATGTGTCACCAGTGGATAGGGCAAGAAGAGTAATTTGTCTTTATGTTGGTCATATGAATTTCCTACAAATACTTAATCTAACAAGTTGAATGATGATGGTTGACGTTTCTTGGATGATATTATTTTAATGATGATGTGGAATGATTTCTATTTCATATTTAGTTAGTATTCAACTTATTATTGTCATAGTGCTTTTAAATTTTTTATATTTATTTTAATTAGAATTAACATTATTATTCTATTTTTGCTTACTATACTCATTTTAAAGTCATATTCAGCATACATGAATCTTATAAATCATTTGGGATTGAGAGCTATTGTGAATTTATATTGTTAATTATAAATATCTGATTATATTCACAAGTTATAACTACACTTGCTACAAGCAAAAAGATATGATTCTTTTTATTAATCATCAAACCTAGACTTATTAAAAATATATTTTGATGATGAAACTTCGAATATTATTATATGGATTATAAACTATTCAGGAATGGATCAAGAAAATCAATGAGGAACTGGAAAGATTAAGCGAACATGGACTGCTGAGGAAGACTAGAACTTAGTTGATGCATTGTTTGAATAACACCAAACTAGAAAGTACAACGCTGATCGTGGTTTCAAGTGTAGGCATTATAATACTGTTGAAAGATTACTTGTTGTTTCACAACCTAATTCAGGGTTAAAGGCTAATCCACATATTAGATCAAGGTTGAAAATGCTTAAAACACAATTCAGTATGGTGTTTGATATGCTCGACTAATGGAATGAAACAAAGAAATATGTGACTGCTAAAAAAGTAGTATGGGATGAATATTTAAAGGTATTACATTTTTCAAATTTTAATTTGTCTTATGAATTTTATTACATTCAGTATCTTCTTAATTTATGACTACTAAATTTTTTAAAATTTTAATTGTAGGCCCACAAAAGTGCTACACAATTCACGAAGAAAGCTTTTCCACACTTAGATACCTTATCTGTTGTGGTTGGAAAGGATCGAGTGACAAGAAAGGGAATAGAACACCCATATGATGTTATAGAGGAACTTGATGGGGGGGGTTGACCATGATACTGATGCTGATGATATACCTGAGTCACATTCTCAAGAGGTAACACTCGAGAACAAGGGTGAAATTTTCTCAAAGCATAAAAAGAAGAAATGTTTGTCAGGGGATAACGAGTCCTTCAAGATTATGAGGGAATCTTCTGCATACATAGGAAGTGAGCTTTTTAGATCTAGCTAACTGATTACGGTAGGGTTGGACGAAGTGGCTTTGACTAAAAAGAGACTAAGGTTTTCTGAATGCGTAAAAATATGAGCTTAACTATGGATTTTTATAATTTGCTGAATAATTTATTTTATATATCTAGAATTGGAATGTGAATATCATCATTTACATTATTTTTAGACCTATGAAAGATGCAATACACTTTCATTTATTTTTTCTTAATCTTTTGTTAATTAGAGATTGAAAATATTCTTGACAAGAATACAAGTATGTGTTAACAAAATGAATTTGTTTAGTCATTATCATTAATATAATTTTTTCATTGTAACATTATATGTTTTTATAAGGGTATTATTAGAAATCAAAATTTTATTCTCACTTGTGAATAAACAATACCAAACATGGGAATAAGAATGAGATTGTCATTCCCACTTCATTCTCCAAACATACCCAAACATGAGAATAGAAATGGGCATTCCATTCCCACATTCATTCCATTCCATTCCTTCCTCTGTTGTATTCTCTCTTGATTCATTCCCACGTACCAAACGAGGCGTAGGGATTGATGTGTAAATATGTATTATTCTATATTTCTAATATAGAATTTTTAATTTGAAATTTTAAGTTTTAAAAAATCAAGAAATTCTAATAATTTCCAAGTATATATAATAAAATTATTTTCTATAACATTGTTTTTTTTTGAATTTCTAGAAGTATTTTATTGTTATTTATTTTCAAAAAATCTAAAAATAATATAAAAAATGATAAAAATTTGGAAAAATTTATAAAAACTCTAGGAAATTATTTTTGTTATATTATAACTTTGAGAACTTTTTTCAAAAATTATAGAAATTTCTAAAGTGGGCCCACTAAGTTTCATAATTAAGAGTTTTTTGATTTTTACTAAAAAATAATGCTTTAAACTTTAAAAGTTTAGAAAAATTATTTCAAATACTAAAATTAATTTATAAAATCCCTAATAAGTCTTAGAGACTTGAGATGGATAGTTGTTCTAGTGGAAGCACCTGGGGCGTGTACCAATTTCACAAGAAATGAAAACTCCTAATAAAATTGACACGATTAAATAGAGTAATTAAATAAAAATTATGAAATTTTATGTTTATGTTTATCATGTCACATGCTCAGACGCATACAGATACATATATAAATAATTGCAAGTGGGAGATTTCTGATAGAGATGATGCTATGATTTAACTACCCAATCTAGTCTATCTCTAAGAAATGTTAGATTCTATTTTCAAAAATTTTATAACAATTTTAAAAATTATATCTTTTAACGCTGTGGTTGGGACCCTAGACCTTCTTCTCTTTGTTTGGAATATAATTTTATTATCGGTATAAAAGCTTAATGAGATGGAATATTCATCCTAGACGAACACTACTCCATATAGAGGCTGATAATCTTTACATGTCCGTAAATTGAGTGTCTTAGTCTTTCTCTTAAAGAGGTACTAATATAATATTTTAATTTTAGTCTAGGATTGATAAGTTGAAGATAGTTCCATCAGAAAATCTATTTTCTCCGAAGAGCAAGAGATTTTAGCAAATATTGAGGCGGTAATGTCCGAGTCGGAACAAGGTTCAACTTGGACTCAAAGATGTGAGACCAATCAGTACATGGTCTGGAAATGGAGAGATCGTTCAAGTGGCTCACTAGGTGGAATGCAATGAGGAGCAATCTTATCTGGGAGGTTGAGGATTATTCGGATGCAAGGGGCTTCGGGGATGCTCGTAAGGAAAGATTAGAATATGTCTCTCCACAGACAATCTGAGTTCTTATTAATAAGTTGGATTCAAACGATACGTCTACTGGGTGGAATATCAAATTCACCTTTTGATGATAACCTTTATGATCTGGGATTATGAGATAGCTAGAACTGCATCATGCTTGAAGCGGCAGATCCGGGCAGTTATCAGAGTTTTACTTAACTCTTAAAAAAGACATTTGCTATTTTTGTTGCACATTGCAGATGTGGTAACATCCAGGGACGTGCAATAAAAGTGAGGTTAGAGGCTAAATACCAGACTGTGTTCAAAGCTAAGCATGTCAATTTCAGCTTGGGTAGCTAAACACTATAAGCGCAAGGCTGAAAGATTATAGGCAATGAATGAACCATGGGACCTTTGGAATGAGTTCCAAAGAAAAAGAAGCTAGTAAAAAGGGTGAAGAAACTAACAAATAAGAGAAAGGTTGATTATGTTGACTGTAGACAAGTCAATTATTTCGTCCATGAGTGTGCACAACCGAGAAAACTTTGGACTTGTGGACTGCATCTACATGCCAAAGACAAGTTCATAGTGTTCCCGAGTATTTCAAATGGGAGTAGAAAGATCTAGAGGAAGAATATGTAATGGTGCTGAGCACCGGTGCATAAAGGTGTTCTCTGGGTTTACGGAACAAATAAATCTTGTAGTACTCCCATCATAGATGAGGAATCATCTCTCGATAGTTAAGCTTGTGGGATTTACGTCAGTTTCCCATATGTGGCCAACTTACATAGATTTACTTCTAAAATTCTCTGCTTTAGATAGGACATCAAGCTAATCTCCTAGTTGATTTTAAAATATGATACCTTATTAGATGGCCGAGTTTATCTTCTACTTTGTCTTGTACAGTGAATTAAGATTGGATCTAATCTATGATATTATAGTCCTGGTCACATTGGAGGATACTTGTAGGCTCGCTATAGGGGCGACCTCCTAGGTATGTGTACCAAGACGTATCCATCCACCTATGAGTATAGTTGTCATATCTCAGGCCCGCGAGCTCATTAACGTGAAGTAAGTCATGCGACCCACTAATGGTTTGGCTCAATCCACTGTCAAAATTGACTAGTCAATGTTACATTTGACTCCTTAAACTTACATTATAAACCATTCAATCACTCAATTAATATCCGCTGTAGGACTAAATCTTAAGGTATCACAATCATTCCACTTTAATTACATGACATCCTCATCGTGGCATGACAATTGGTTCATCCTAGTATCACCAAAAAGAGATGTGGACTCTAGAGGTGGCTCCTACGGGTTTCTAGAGGTGGCTCCCATCGTACTCACGTAGTGTAGTACTTAGTCCCACATAGCACTTAGCTCCACATTTTCCACTCGCTAATTGCTCTAGTACCATTTGTCACGCCCTGGGCCCGCGAGCCTGTTGGTGCGATATAAGTCATTAGACCCACTGAGTCCAACACATGGTTTGGCTCAATCGACTATCAAAATTGACTAGTCAATGTTACACTTGACTCCTTGAAGTTGCATTATAAATCATTTAATCAGTCAATCAATATCCGGTGTGGGACTAAATTTTAGGGTATCGAGATAGTCTCATCGGTAAAATTACTAGAAAGTCTTTTGGCAAGGCTAAGAGTGAATCCATTGGAATTAGTACACTCTGATATATGCAGATTGATGTAAAGATACAAAGTGGAGCACCTTAATTCCTCATGGATACAGGCTGTTACTCTATCTGTGGTGATGTGTATTTGATTTTGCACCTAGTTGAGAGCTTAGATTTGTTTCAAGCACTAAATCAGTAAGGTGAATAATCAATTAAGTAAAAGCATTAGAGCTTTGAGCACTAGTCACCAGAGAGTAGCTATCTAGCAAGTTTAGGAAACTATGTCAAGAAAAGAGAAAAGTCATATAGTTAATAAATAACCCATATATTCTACAACAAAATGGCAATGCAGAAGTGAGGAATACAACTCTGCTAGACGTGGTTCAGAATATCTACCCATTTGGTTTTAGAGAGATGCATTACTGATAGTGGCGTATATTCTGAATTGTGTACCTTCTAAATTAGTATAGTCTATATCCTATAAATTATGGATAGCCAAGGGCTAGTGTTAAATTGCTACATCCACGTGGGTGAGTTGCTCTCACTTTCACACAGCTTCTCATTGGTATAAGAAGTTGGACCCTAGAGGGGAGAAATACATTTTCATACACTATTCCAGATACTCTGTGGGATGTATTACATATGAGCATTACAATGGGACTGTGACTGAGAGAGTTATAAGATATTGATTTCCTCAGGGAGGATTTCGCACACGACGAAGAAAAAGCTTAGGATTTGGGATCATACATGATCTAGGGGACTGATATAGAGCTAGTGATGAAAAGAGGATGGCTCCTCTGCTAGCTAGAGACGGTGTGAGCGAGATACCTTTAGATGACTTGGAGCCATCCATGGAATCTCGATTGCTTCGATGATCATTCCATGAACCAGTACCCATATGATATTATGATATTGATAGGGAAATGTTCATGGTAGCACATATGATATTGAGGAATCTAAACCATTTAAGGATGCCATTTTTGGGTTTGTAGTGAAAGAGTGAAAGCAATGGATGGGTATCTTGAGTTCATGAGGAAGAATCAAGTTAGGGGCTGGTGGGTCTTCCAGCTGAATGCAAGACCATTGAGGACAAATGAATTTTTAAGGTCCAGCGGGATGTCACATTCAAGCCTTGCTAGGCATGCTTGATGGCGAAAGGGTACACTGAAAGTTGTAGGGTGAACTACGAAGAGATATTTTCTCTAGTGGTGAGAAATAACTCTATTCACAGAAAATTGATTCACGTTGATCTTGAACTAGTCCAGATGAACACTGAGACAACTTTTCTCCATGAAAATAGGAATAGGAGATCTATATTGGATCGACTTGTGTGTTTCAAAGTCAAGGTACTTGAGCACAGGGTACCCAAGTTAAAGAACTCTACCTTTTGCTTGAAATATTATTCTAGTGTGTAGTATCTATTCAGTTACATTAGACCATACTGGAATGTTTCCATAATGATCGATGAAGACAATTATGTCTACCTACACAAAGCATATAAGAATTTGAGATCCTATCATCGTTTGTTTATGACATATTACTGGTTGGGCACAATAAGAGTCATACTCTAAATTTAGGGTTGTGTCCCAACACTAAAGTAGAGAAGAATTGAATGCTAATTATTCCTTATAAGAGTGTAGTCGATCGTCATGTTTGTGTGCAAGACCCGACACATTCTTTGTAGTAGAACTGGTGAGTAGACATCTATCTAATCTTGGTATGACTCGCTGGAATGAGTCAAGGGGTCCTTAGATATTTGATTGAGCTACAACTGTGTATTATGCTATGAAAAAAATAGACACTTATCTACAAAGATATTCAGATGCCGATTGGGCCGGCTATCTAGATGGGCGAGCGTCGACTTCTAATTATATTTTCTTACTGAATGACAAGGTAACTTCAAGGAGCAGTAAGAAGCAATAGTGTATAACCTTTTCTATTAGAATGGAATATGTGGCGATATACACGATAGCACTAGAGGCAATCTCATTGTGCGTATTCTTGGCGAATCTAGTTATAGCGTGACATGTAGAGGATGATGTGATTCTATATTATGATAGCATGTCGACGGTTGGTTATTCAATAGACCCAAAGTAGTTTGGGAAACAAATAAAATCCAGATTGGGTACCATTTCATTAGGAACTAAGAGAGGGAAGAGGTCATGTTGAGTGTATCCTATGAGTCGGATGATTAGGGATCTACTGATACAAGGATTAGCTGAGAAAAGGCTCGGACAACACACTTGAGCCTCAGAGGCTACATCTTTAATGACGATTTTTTTAGGTTGAGACCACAAACATGAAGGATGCTTAAGATATTATGGATGACGGCTTTATAAGACATTATGTTTGATTTGAATATCATTTTTTAATCTACATGCATATCTGGAATTGTTTATGTCTTATTATTGCTTTATTATTACGGCATAGAGTATAATTATATATGATGTGTAGAGGATACACAAAGGGCACTAGGTGCACCATTAAAAAGTTACATCAATAGGTAGGAGCTCTTATCACACAAAAGATTCCCTTCAGAGCTATAACAGTTACCAAAGCTGAGATCGAGTACTAAATGTCATTTGGCTTGGAGCAATGACTATATTGTCATTTTACTAGGTATGGCAATAGCTGGATCACTCTATTGGTTGCCTTGACTTAGTAAGCATGAGGTTTCTATATACTTATATGTTGAAGCGACCGAAGTGAAAACCACACGTCCACTTTACCTGTTTACTATGAGCCAGACTAGGAGTCTGACTTGACGCATGAGGTGCGGGCTTGTCAGGAGATCCCAAGCATATCGCAAGGCGGTATGGCCGGACAAGTTTGCCACAGGATAATGGAACTTTGTCTGTACGGTAGTCATTTGATGACGTATGCTCTAAGGGAGAGAGAAGTAATACCATAGTACATTGCCATATGATGTGTGCTGGGACCAAATATAAGGAGGTTGAGAAATAGATCCCTTCTCGCTTGCTGTGTGAGTCCTTACGGATGACCACTAGTTATGGAGGGCAATCATTGTACCTTTAGAGATACTGGCTATCTGGGAAAGCTATTATGAGCGTCTGCTACTTTGCCTGCTATTTTCTATTGCAATGAGACAATACCGCACAAAAGGGGCAATGTAATGCAGCGCAGAAGTAAAAACCTCGAAATCCACCAAGGGGTGTTCTCTAAATCCACAAAGAACGATCTTTGAATCCACGAATAACTTTGAATCCACGAAGAAATTTAATAAGAGGAATTTTATTGATAAAAAAGTTATATGCCTCTAGGGCTTACAAGACTCTATTTAAATAGAAAATAAACAAGACTCCCACTAGGACCCGAACTTTGCCAAAAATAAAAATAACAAAACTCTCCTTAAAAGACTCTCTATGATTAGGGAAGTAAATCAGACAAATTTAGAATCAAACTAGATTTGCTTCCTAATCTAAACAGACTCCTAAGACATTACCTAAAATAGTAAAAAGCTAACAAAAACTCTAACATCTCTTAATTCGGAGGAAATTTGATGAAACCGATGGTGAGAAACTAAACCACAATGAGTTTGATTGACTCCATCTTGAAAAAATACGCGATTCACATATATAATTTGTCCAATTCCGACGTACGGTTTGAGAGATATGGACCCCTTCTTCATTCAAGTTATTTTCCTCAGCCAGGCCCGTGTTTGGGCTTGTGACGGTACCCGTTTCTCTATAAATATGTCCACAGTACGTTCTACATCACAATGTCAGGGAAGCGGGTGATTAGCAAGCCTAACTATTTAGGGCTAGAGAAAGATCAATTGACATGTCTCTTGATTGCATTGCTTGGCCAACTCTTATTTACGCCGAGGGCAAGATTTAAGAGTACAATAAATCAAGAGTAGGCCGTGATGTTCATGGACGTTTCTTCGAGGGATTGAAGGTACTTGAATAGACATGGTTGATCAAAACTAGGGTACTAGATACCGCATATTTATACTATTTGTTGTGTATCTTTTTTAGGAAGATCCTTGTGTTGGTCCTAATGGATTTGACTACAAGGCTACCCTCCTCAAGGTTCTCAACTGTCCACGCCTAATAATATATGAACATGGATTTGAAATGAAAAGAGATTCTCAGGGAGACTTTGACTCAAGGAGTCAATGACTCAGGGAGTTAGTTTAAGGAGCAACGGATGTCACCCACTCATTTGCGTGAGTGGGAGTATATTGGTTATGGTTATGAGATAGGCACCCAAATAAGTTGTTTGGGGGGGGGGTTATAATATCTTATTTTAGAGATAAGATATTCATAATCCTAGTGAGTGTAGGACTCTATCTCTAAACCCTTATATGTAGATATGGGGATTTTCATGAAAATAGGATGAAAATACACCATAAACCTTCATATAACCGTCAGCTTCTTCTTCATTCGAATTCACGCTATATACGATAATTATAGGGTGATATGTAGAGACTTCTCGTCGGTTGCATGGAGTGGTCGTCCTCTAGCTATTGATCAAGAAAGACAAGACGATCCTACCAAAATGATATGTTTGGTAAACCATAATGTGTTGTTTATGTAAACTAGATGCATGCTAGGATTTCTTTGTTTTCACTGTGCATAATCTAGATGTAGCTGTACCCTATTGCATACGTATAATTATCCGGATCCTACAAGGCATAAAGAGAATAATCATTTATTGCTGCCTAGCCTAAGTTTAGAAACAGAATAATTTCAGGCAATTGCATTTAAGCCCCTCAAATTTCAAAAGAAGAAAGTTCTTCCATATTTTTAGCCTCTAGATCTTTCTTAAACCTTTTATTACTTAATAAAAAAAATTTATGTAATCTCCATTAGCAGAATATACATTAAACAACTGACTTTTAATTGATAAATAGGAATATAATTAATTACTTACCATGCAAAAGTTTTCGGGGCTATTTGGTTTAACAAAAAAATAGGAAACCTCTTGAAAAAGTATGACCCGCCTATTTAGAAAAGAATTTTTCCAATTGTTTTCCATTTCTCTTGTTTCATTAAAAAAAGTAAAAGGCGACCTAAACCAAGTCATTTCTCCTTAAAACACAGAGACCAAGTGTGAAACTTGGGACCAAGTGTGAAGCTTGAAGAGTTCATTTCTTATCTTGAAATTTATTTTTCACAAGTTTTCCATAAAAATTGGACAAACCAAACCTTCTCTAACCAAACAGCCCACAATAAAAGAAGGGGTCATTGTACTTATGAACTGTTGTTCTATAAAAAGAGAATAAAAAAAGTAAATCACAAAGACTAAAATACTAGATTGGCCTAAAAACTTACACTGTTTTACCACTCTAGCCTAAAAACTGACGTCGACGATACTCTAGTCTAAAAAACTCACAAATACAAGGATTAGCAGGCCTATTTGGCTGAAAACCTAAATTTACCGTTAGTTTAAACAAAACAATAAGAGCATTTTTCATATAAGCCCTCAATCTCTCCTACTTTTTATATTTAAACCCTCAAGTTTTAAAATTTATAGAAAAAAAACTCTTCTCTCCCTCCCTTCCCACCATCTCCACCTTCCTTCTTCTCACCATCTCCTCCATTCTTTTCTCCTCTCCACCCTCAACCTCCCCTCCTCTATTCCACTACCTCTTCTTCCTTTTCCATATCTCCATTCTTACATCTTCTTCTCCCTCTTTCTCCTTCATATTCCCAACTTTTCCTCCTCTCTTCCACTCCTTCTCCCTCCTTTCTCATACCTCACTCTTACCTTCTCATTTCCATCATCTCCTCCATTCTCTTCTCCTCCCAATCCTTAATATCCCTTCCACTCTCTTACCCCCTCTCCTCTTTCTCTCTCCCACTCCCTATTACTCTCTCCTATTTCCTCTTACTCCCTACTCTGCCTAGTCGCAATCTCCAACTTCACAACTTCTTAAGTTTCTTTAACTTCTCTCTTCTCTGAAACCCCCCCCCCAAAAAAAACCCTCCCTCCTAATGCTTCAAGTAAAATATTTGATATTGGGTCTAAGAGAGAAAGATGAGAAGAAGGTTGGATATTGGTAGAATATTTACTATTGGAGTTAGGGGTGGGCAGAGCAAGGAGGGAAAGTGAATAGTAGAGAGGAAGAGGGAGCAAGAGAGAGGAAGAGAGGTTGGGGATTGAGTGGAGAAGAGAATGGAGGAGATGAGAAAGGAGAAAGTAAGAGTGAGAAGAGGGGGGGGGGAGGGGGTTGGGAATATGGAGGAGAAGAGAATGAAGGAGATGGTAGAAGGGATAAGGGAGGAATAGTGAGAAGAGAGGGTTTTTTTTTACAAACTTCAAAATATGGGTAGCGGGAGAGAGGTTAATCCAAAAAATATGAGAAATTGTGGGGTTTATATGAAAAAATCTATTTATTTTTAGCTTTAAAATTACTCTGGCACCTATTTGTCATCGTACTTGTGAGTTTTTTAACTAGAATGTCAACCGCATTAATTTTTAAGATAGACCGGAAAAATGGTGTCAGTTTTTAGATCACTCTGATACTTTAGCTGAATCATAAATATAGCCTGTAATGCTTCTGCGCCAAAAGCAGCGAGCATCTCTTCTGCCTTCTTTTGCCTCAATTACCCACCACACTGTTCATTCAGTACTCATTCTTCACTCTCATTCTCAGCTCAAACCTCAACTCTCATGGACATTCACTTCCTCTTCTTCTTCATCTTCTTCCTCCTCTCTCTTCTCACCATTTCTAGCACCTCCTCTTCTTCCTCAGACAAAGACCTCCTCCTCACCTTCAAATCCTCTCAACTGACCCCACCTCCTTCTCTCTCCAGCTGGTCCCACTCCACCCCTCTCTGCAACTGGCTTGGCATCCCTTGCTCCAAATTCTCTGGTGATATCTCTCCTTCTCTCTGCGGACTCTCCACCCTCTCTCACCTCAACATTGCCAATAATCTTTTCGATTGCCCCAGTCTACTTCACCTCTCCCAGTGCACTTCCTCGCTCTACCCAACCTCAGCAACAATCTCCTCTGGGGAACTCTCCCTGATCAACTCTCACAGCTCTCTTCTTTTACGTGTACTTGATCTCAGCGACAATCGCATTAAGGGTCGGCGCCCATTGGCCTTGGGATCACTTGGCTCTCTTCAAGTTCTCAATTTGGGAAGCAATATGTTCTCGGGTGCTCTGCCGCATTCTCTGTTCAAGAATTTGAGTGAGTTGGTTCAGCGGGATCTTCCTCAGACTAATTTGACCCGGAAATTCCCTCTTGTGTTTGGGTCGGGACTTGGACAGTTGGTTTCTTTGGATTTGTCTCAGAACAATCTATCTGGGTTCTTTCCAGGTAATGTCCGCAATGGGAAAGCTCTTGTGGAGCTTAGTCTTTCTGAGAATTTCTTTTCTGGTTCAGTACATAAAACTGAGCAATGCCTGAGCCTAGAGAGGTTTGAAGTGCATAGCAATGGGTTTTCAGGAGAATTCCCATCTGGGTTATGGTCATGGCCTAAGGTTAGGATCATTAGAGGTGCAAACAATAAGTTTGAAGGAGAGATACCATAACTGGCTGCAGTTCCTCTAGAGCAAGTTCAGATAGATAATAGATAGCAGCCTTTCGGGAAAATTTCCTCTAGCTCTAGATAAAATTAACACTATGTACAGGTTCCCAGCATCCCTTGATGGTCTTCATGGAAATTTGCCTGAGAATTTCTTTGATTCTCCAGCATGAGTATTGTCAATTTGACATGTAATTCTCTGTCTGGTTCAATCCCAGAGCTTAAGAACTGCAAAAGATTGGTTTCTTTATCTCTGGCTAGCAATAGTTTTACTGGAAATATTCCTAGTTCTCTTGCACAATTGCCAGTCTTGACCTACATTGATCTCTCAAGCAACAATTTAAGTGGTGAGATACCTCAAGATCTGCAGAATTTGAAGCTTGCATTGTTAAATGTATACTTCAACCAATTATCTGGTCTGGTTCCTGCTTCCTGAATTGATGGGTTGCCAGCCTCACTCTTACAAGGAAACCCCAATCTCTGTGGGCCTGGTTCCCCATTAGCGCAGTACTTATAGGGAAAAAGGCACGGGATCTCTTAATAAAGGATTGAGCAATGCATTGGCTTCTATAGCCTCTGTAGTTAAATTCATATTGTTGGCTTTTGGAGCTTTTCCAGCATATAGATTATTTAAGAAGAATTCCAGTCCTACTGGCTTGGAGTTGGTGTTCTTTTACCAATTGAAAATTACAGGAGAGGAACTCATGATGGCTTTAGACAAGCAGAACTTCATTGGAAGAGGCCCATTTGGTAATCGCCTCTTATTTCAGCTACCAATATCTTTCTTTTTTGCTTTTTTTATTATGATCGGGTGATCAGCTTTTATTCTTATTTTATTTTTTAAAGAAAATAAAAAAGAAAGAAAGAAAGAAACAGATATTTTTATTTTATTTTTTTATCAAAAAAATATAAAGAAAAAAAAATCTAAAAACAACCCTAAAAAGTAAATCAAGAAAAATCATGAAAAATAAAAAAATAAAGAAAAATCAAATTATGTACATACAACAGGAAAGTGTTATAGAATTTATCTTTATTTACCCCTTTGAGAAGATTTGCTGAAACAAACATTTATGCAAGTTGTGCTTATGCAATAAATCCTCGCTTGCATAATGAGATCCTCTTTTCATGTATCAACAACTTCTCATCACTTTCTCCTTCTTGGTTAGACTAAAGAACGTATTCTTATCTTCTAAATATGGCTTGAGCAACCATAAAAGATGTCATCTTGCTCCTTAGTCTTCTTGTGCACCTTTACAAAAGAAGAAAGTTATGACCTAGGTATCCACATAGTTCCACTTTAGTTAATAATTGTGCCTTTAGGTACCCAAATTTGCTTAATTGTTTTAACTCTATATTGCATTTGACAATTCATTGAAACATGACTCATTATACCACATAGAGTACAAATAATAGAAGATATATTTGAGATGGGTGCAAAAGAATGAAATTATTTCCTCTTACAAAAGAAGGTTAAAACTTTTTGTTTTTTTGAATATAAATAACCAAGCCTAATTTTTGCTTTTGCAAATTGTTGATTAGAAAGGGCTACGTTTAAACATTTAGAACCCAAAGAACATTTTTTCATGACCTTTTCCAAATCAATATTTTTTTAACTTTAATTGTTCATTTTCAGAAGCTATAATAGTGCATCGAGTTTAAAACTTAATTTGCTCAGAAGAAAAATCACATGAAACCTCATTTATCCTATCAAATAATTTTTTATTTTCAAAACTTTTATCAGTTAATTGCTTGAATAAATCACAATTCATGTCTCTACACATAGAACATAGCATGCATTCAAAAGAGGTATTTTCACTTGCATTGTTAGACGTGTTCAATGTTAAATAAAGATTTTTAATTTTATCACTCAACAAATTATCCTTCTTTAAACTTGAATTCATCTTTTAAACAACTTTATATTTTTAAGCAAGTTTTTCAAATTGACCCAACATTTCATTATATTTAGAATATAAATCATCATATGTAAGGTATACCTCACTATCAGAACTCTCATGTTCGAATTCATCCAAATTACTATCTTTAGCCATGTGCTCTTTTATCATTATTGCTCGAGCTACTTTTTGACTTGTTCTATGTAGTTATTTTGAACTTTTGTCTTTCCCTTTATAATCCTTTTTGCTTAGGGTTAGAATTCTTCCTTAAGTGACCGAGTTTCCTGTATCGAAAACAAATTGGTTCAATATCAGAATCATTAGAATTATATTTATTTATCTTGCTTGTGTAGTGATCCTATTTTTCTTGCAGGAAATTCTGACCATCTTTTTATTTGAGGAAGGATATGTAGCCTTTGACAATTTGATCAGCATGACTATTTTCATCATTAGAACTTGAGCTTGACTCTTTCTTCTTCTTGGATCAGGATTTTTCCTTTTTAACTTTTAGGGCTAACGACTTTTCTTGGTGTTATCTTCTAAATCACCTTCTCTCTCTTTTAATTGTACTTTATAGGTGAGAAGATTTCCTACAAGATTCTTTAGAGTTAGTTCAAAAATATTTTATAATTCTTCGATAGTCATTACCTTCAGTTCCCAATCTCTCGAAAGAGAACAAAAATTTTTTCTCACAATCTCCTTGTTATCATATCCTCCCTCAAGGCTTTTGATTTGTTCACAATGTCTGTGAATCAAGTGAACATATTCTAGATACTCTCTGAGGCCTTCATCTTGAAATTCTCATACTTACTCACAAGCATTGTAAGTTTCACCTCTTTCCCCTGTGAAGTTTTCTTGTGTATAACTTCCAAAAAATTTTAGATTTCCTATGTAGTAGAATAATTTGACACATGATTAAATTATTCAGCAATTAAAGAATAATAAAGAGCATTCATATCTTTTGCTTTTAAAGAGTAAGTATTTTCGTCCTGAGCAGTCCACTTATCTTTAGGAGTAACTAATGTAGTATCTCCTGCAATGGTAGTAGGTTCACTATAACCATTCTCTACACTACTCCAAATATCATAATCAGTGGACAGCAAAAAGACTCTCATACGCGCTTTCTAATATGTGTAGTTTGTCCCAACGAAAAGTCGAGGTCGGTTAACAACATGTCCCTCGGGAAAAACGTTGCGGCGGTCAAACTAGCCATCTCTAGCCTAGGTTATGAATCCTAAAGATGGGTAGCCTGACTTTGATATCACTTGTTGGATCTGAGATGCAAGCCTAGAGAGGGGTGAATAGGGTTGCTACCGTCTTTTGCTAAAAACACATATTATGTGGCTGAATAAATAAAATAAAAAATAACAACGATAATTAACCATAAGTAACAACCAACCAATGACACGTAAGATTTTATAGTAGTTCGGATAACAATCCTACGTCCACGCTTTCTTCTCACGATGGAGCTTTCTCACTATGCCAAGAGTCCTCGTAAATCATAACCCGATTTAGTGTGCTTACAAAGACTGCACCTTAAAATCTATATAAAACTAAATCATTTAACCTAGCTCTCAATAATGAGTAAACATCGAGCTCTAGCTAGTCCCAATTCCTGAATTCAACTCCGGCTGGAGTGCGTCGTAAACGCTTAATTCACCTTGTCTTAAATATGCTGTAAACATAAGTTTAAACTAATAAAAATAAATAACAATTAAGCACGATACAAAAAGATCTTATAACCCATTTTTTGTTAAAATCGTTCTTCAAAAGATTTATCGTGGAGATATAGAAGAACGATGATAATGATGAGATCGAAGGGCAGCACTCCATGAAGATTGACCATCGGATAATGAAGAACGACGTTGAGGGTGCTTTCTAAGAAGCCTAAGCAAGATCATTTCACCAACTTGAAACCTTAGCGCGTGCTCTCTCTCTCTCTCTCTCTCTCTCTCTCTCTCTCTCTCTCTCTCTCTCTCTCTCTCTCAATTAAGTAAGAAATATCTCTGCG
>JBAKGM010023443.1:0-24365 GCA_037177215.1 Asparagus racemosus
GAGAGAGAGAGAGAGAGAGAGAGAGAGAGAGAGAGAGAGAGAGAGAGAGAGCTGTGTGTGTTGGGGGGAAGGGGGGGATTAAATGATTAAAATAGAGAGGGAAAGAGAATAGAGTAAATTGGGAATTTTAGAAAAGTTTAAGTGAGGCCCACTAACTCGTATTGTTTTTGAGAATTTGGGCTTAGAGATAAATACATAAAGATGTTTGTGTTCCAAAGTACACAACAAAGTAGTTGGACTTAAAGGTAAAATAGGGTAACCCATTGGGTGTTAAGGCAAAAACTAAAATTAATTTTATAGAGCATTTTAAGTGTATGAGTGATTTTGGAAGTGCATAGGTTTAAAAATAAATGGGAATATACCTTTGGGTTCATAGAGGCATTACACAGGAGTGATTTTGGAAGTTTATGGGTTTACAAATAAATGGTGATAAAACTTTGGATTCATAGAGAAATTACACCTTTTAGAAGTGGATGTCTTTGAAAATAAATAGGAATAAACTTTGTTTATAGGCAAAGGGCTCTTTAGAAGTGGGTGTGCTTAACAATAATTGGTATAAACCTTTGAGTTTATAGATAAAAACCTATAGTAAATTCAGGTAGTGGATGGGTTTTAAAATGAATGGGGTAAAGTTTTGGGTTAATAAGTTTATAGATAAGAAGCTATAGTAAGGCGAAGATCACTCTTCGATGAAGTTCAGGGTGGAATCTTTGGGTGAAGTTCACTGAAAGCCTATCTTCTTCTAGAATCTTTAGGTGAAGTTTGCTGAAAGCCTATAACTGGGCTATTCATTATCTACTTCTTCACGTTGCCTTCAAAACCCCTAAACCGTTAGAATTTTCAAATCATGACGTCTTCAACTCCAATGGCTTCCCGTCATCAACTCATCAAGGGAAAGCGAGTTGTCAGCAGCTCTAATCAGTCGAACCCTGCTGCTGCTCTGTCACAGTTGGAGATGACATTGGGTAAGCTTCAATAACCCATCTTTCTAAGCCCTGCCAGATGACAAGACTATTAGTCGCCAAAGCGATGCTTGTTTTGCTCAAATAGTGCTTCAAAATGCTCTGGTTAGCTTCACAGTCGATTGCAAGGCTTAATAGACCACTCTCAGTTGTGAAACTTAGTTTAACCTACAACGATAAAACTTTGATAGTCGCCATCAATGGTGCTTCTTAAGGCAAACTTTGCTCGTTGGGTAAGGTTCATTACCTATTTTGACTTCTAGGTGAACTTCATTCTTTAGGTGAAGCTCGTTGGTTTATTCTATTTGGCTTCTAGGAAAACTTTGCTTGAGCGAGGTTCACTTATTTAGCTCATTTGGGCTTTTGCTGAGCCTCACTATTGAGCTGAGGTTTGCTGATGCTGGGGCAAACTTCGCCTAGGCTTGTAACACTTAGCCAATTTTCTTAGCTTTGTGGTGGGCGAACTTCGCTTATGAGCGAACTTCGCTCAAGTATGAGCCTAGTGAGCTTCGTTCATAGGCCAAAATCAACACTTAGCTAAATTTTGAGTTCACTTAGCTAAATTTCGAGTTGAGTCTTCTAACTTGTTTTTCTTTCTCTATGCAAGTTCTCTATCGGATATGCCTATCAGTCGACATAACACTTTGGCCATAGTGGGATTTCGGATGTGATGATGATGCACGTCTGCATTGATCACGTTCCTCTATTCTATGAGGAAAGCAGCCAATAATCGGTAGATACTATTTGTCGTGGCAGTGTTGCCACCTTGAGGGAACTCATCTCTAATGTGAAATTCTTTATTCCTAGGGAGGATCGGTCTGGGAAGCCACACATCCTATTCAAAGATGGTAACCCAGATGTGAACCTAATATTCAACATGGCAAATGAGCGGTGGTATAACACCCAAAGAGATCAACACTTCTATCTACAGACAATGGAATGGCATGTGTCATTCACGTACTTGCAGCACAAAGCCATTCCCTGTACAGTGGCATTATCCATAACCTGTAACTACAATAGTGTGATAGTAGGCCAACTGAAATAGGAAGGGGGGAGGGGGCTTCTTCAAACAACAACGTTACAGCCTCAACATAATTGGTTTTTTCCCAGGTTCCATACTGGTGAATGCTCTAGTAAATGATATGCTGGTGATCACTAACATGTTTGGTAACCAACTTGCTAAGATCAATAGGCAATATCTGGAGGAGGATGCTAGATTCCCGAGTTGGATTAAGGCTATCGATTTAGAATGGTGGGTAAGGATGGTAGAATTTACCCTCTCTATATGAGCTTTTGTAGTAAGGTATTGAGATCTGCACATCAGTGTTATACATCATTCTCGAATTATATAATGCTGATACCAACACTTTTTTCACTCCGACAGTGGAGGTTGGAGTAGCCCTACATAAGATGTATGAAGCGTGTCGGTTGCCAAGGGGGAAGCGACTGTATGAAAAACTGGTGGCCTTTGGTAGATGGTGAGCTAATTGGCCCGATGATATCCATTCCCCACATCTCAAATAGCCACAAAGCGATAGTTGGATGTAGTTCTTCTGAGGATTGATGTAGGAAGTCTGCATGGTATTGACATATATGATGCCACTTGGCATAAGCCACTAGGTCCGTAATCATTATTGGCCACTAATAGCCTAGATGACAGAGTTAGTCCTGGAGTTTGGGTCTAGGTTAATGAGCTCCACATGTACGATTGTGCACTTCTTTAAGCACTTGTTGAGCTTCACTTGATGACAGACATATAAACAATACGACATTGAATGATTGGTGATATAATGTTTGTGTGACAGAGTCATAAAAGAAGCAAGTCACTCTCCTTTGGACGGAGATCTCTTGTTTCGGATCATCGAGCAATATGCCATGTAAGATGTAGTTAATGATTGGGTAATGCCAATCATTAGGTTTGAAACCCCCTGGTGATGGATCTCATTTGCTTCTAGGATCTGCTTCAGGCAACATAACTGACGGTTAGCTATTGTAACGTGCTTGGTAGTTCTGAATGTCAAGACTAAAGTAGCCACGAGTGACGTCAAAGTATCGGCATAAATATTGTTGAGGTGAGTTAGCAATTAATGTAGAAGTCTTATGTAATTAATGTAGAAGCCTTCAAAATAATGAGTAAGGTTTAATGCCGCTTCTTGGTATGGCAAGAGATTATTGTGCCGAACCTCGTATTCTCCCTTAATCTAATTGACGATTAGTTTGGAATCACCATAAGCTTCAAGGTACTTCACGCTGTTGAAGGTAGAAAAAAAACCTCTAATATGAATGGCAAGAATTTTAAAAGGGGCTTGATTGGCAAGAATTTTAAGAGGGGCTTGATAGCACATCAACAGTTAAGGGTGTACTTAATTTTGTAATTTTACAATAGTTTATGAAAGTAGGAAAGGTGGAAATTGAAGAAGGAAATGTTAGCCTAACACTATTCTTTAAGGTCAGCGAGTAAAATTTTCAAATGAAATGATCAAGATCAAAATCAAAATGTGCCCTTGTGCATACAAATAACAGAACCAAGTACATCATATTGGTATTGCCTACGCATAAACAGCACCATAAAGAATTATCTGGAAGTTAGTTATCATCAATCTCATCCACTACCAGTCTCACTTCCCCATTAGTCACTAACTTCCTCCACTAAATCCTCTGTTTAGCAACCACCCGTCAATTTTTCACCTTATATCTATCCTAAACTAAGCGAGAATCTGAAAGGGAAATAAAATAAAATAAAATAAAATCCAATTTCAAACGCCTAAAACAACCTCGACCCAACATCGCGGGCAATCAACAATAGAGTCCTCTCTCATTCCCTCATCGGAAAAAGACACCACCAGGGAACACGAACAGTGAACACCCAAGCAACAAAGAAGAGGAATAAAGGCATGCCATTCTTGTACTGCTCGCCGATATCCCATCCAAATCCGAGCTCAACAAAACCGAACCCGACACCACCCCCGGGTCATTAAGCTGCGGGTTGTCATAGCCTCTTCATCACCGGTCACCTCAGTTCCATCATACCTGACCGACACTGCCGCTAGATGCTAGTCGCTATCATCCCGGCGCGGGAGCAAGCTAAATCGATGCCTGAATCAGCGAAACTCAGTCATCAAAGCTTCTTAGTTCTCTTCACTGTCACATAGCAGTCACCTGCATGGTCACTTCGTTGTCATTGTTGCCTTCACCGGTACTTCTCCTAGCCGCTCCTCGTTGTAGGCCGAAGCCTTCATCGTAATTGCTATCCAAGCCTGAATGATGCAGCAATCAGGTCCGAACCTAAAACCACTATGAAGTTACTACTCCATCAACAAATTAAATGTCATCGCCCTTGCAGCCCGGCTACCAAGGTCCTGCCGCTGTCTGTCGCTGTTGCGGTTCGAGGCCTTGTTCTCATAGCAGTCTGAGCCTAAATGTTGCAGCAATCAGGTCCGAACTTGAGAGATCCACCACAACTTTGCAACCACATTAATAGGTTGTCGTCGCTCTTACTGCTGCGGTCAGATACTCCAGGGAGTTGTCCGTCGCCTCCTCCATGTAAGTGCAAATAATGCACATTCATGAGCCGGAGCTCGTCGTTACCGGCGCTGCTGTTGCAAGTCCGCCGATGTAGCTGCAACAATGGCCCATTAGACTCCTACAAGCCACTACAAGGTCTACATGCTTCTCTGTTCTCTCTTGTGAGTGGGAAAGGAGTGACCAAGGAGAAAAGACAATGACACAAGGCCCTTCGGCTTCATGTGCCACATCCATCCATCCTCAATTGCTAAAACCCATGGTTAACTATCGGGTTCATGGACTGCTATTGAACAAGGAAAAAAAAATGTATGGCTGGTAGAGGATTCCATGGGGGCCCCTAACATGCTAAATATGTTAAAATTTTTCAGAGGATTCCTTTGGGCCCCCTTGCAAAATAAATTTCAAAGCTAGGGGAGGACTCCCTCAGACCTCTAACACGTAAATTTCAAATTCATGCTATTAAGCTATTAAAGAATTTCTTCAAACCCTTTAGTATGCAATTTCGACATTCACGCTATTAAAGGACTTCTTCGAACTCTTTAATATGCAATTTCAAACTAACACTATTAAAGGATTTTTTTTTTCCCCGGGCCTTGTAATATGCAATTTCAAACTTGTGCTATTAAATGATTTATTCGGATCCTTTAATACGCAATTTCAAATTCGTGTTGTCAAAGACTTTCTCGAACCCTTTAATATGTAATTTCAAACTTGTACTATTAAAGGATTTCTTTAGATCCTTTAATACACAATTTCAAATTCATGCTATTAAAGTGTTTCTTTGGACCCTTTAATATGCTATTTCAATTTCACAAATGGCAAGATGCTATTAAAGGTTTCTTCGGATCCCTTAATAAGAAGAAAAAATTCAAATTTAAAACTTTTGTTTCATGCTAAAAAGATCTTAAAAAATAATAATCAAAATAAAGGGGACAAACATGAAAAAAGGATTTGGACAATACTTGATGTGAGTCGAAATCAAATAATTTGGCCGAACTAATATCATATCACCAGCCGGCACAAAGCACAGAAGAGTCCAAAAGATTTCCCAAAATACAAGACAGCCCAAAAGATTTCTGTAATCACAAAACAACCGAAGACAAATTCAGAAATTACAAAATAGTAAAAGCAATTTCAAAAACTACGAATCAGTCCCAAAAAGCTGAAAATTGCAAATCAGGACCAAAAGGACTGGAAATTGCAAATTAGTTCCAAAAAGGACTGAAAACTGAAAATCAGTGCCAAAAGGACTGGAAATTGCAAATAAGTCCTTAAATGCAAAAATTGTAAATCAGCCCCTAAAAGATTGAAAACTGCAAATCAGCCCCCAAAAAAGACCGAAAATTGTAAAATCAGTCCCCAAAATGCTAAAAATCCAAAATCTAAATTAAACCAAACAAACAAATGACCGAAATGTCGCTAAACTATGTCCAAATCAAATCAAATTAAATTAAACGACCGAAATGTTGCTAAACTACAATCCAAACTAAATCTAAATCAAATCTAATTTACGGACCGAGATGTCCCTAAACTAAATTCAAATTCAAATTATGGACCAGGATGTCCCTAAACTAAAATCAAATCTAAATTATGGACCGAAATGTCTCTAAATTAAAATCAAATCCAAATTATGGACTAAGATGCCTCTAAACTAAAATTAAATCCAAATTATGGACCGAAATGTCCCTAAAGTAAACTCAATTCAAATTATGGACCGAGATGTCCCTAAACTAAAATCAAATCCAAATTATGGACCGTGATGTCCGTAAACTAAAGTCAAATCTAAAATTATGGATCTTGAAGTCAAATCCAAACTACCGATCATGATGTCCCTAAACTAAAAGCAAAATTATGGATAGGGATGTCCCTAAACTAAAATCAAATCCAAATCATGGACTGAGATATTCCTAAACTAAAGTCAAATCTAAATTTTTTACCTCCATGTCACTAAATGGACCCCAAATTAGATCAATTTCCCAACTAAATCAACATCGACCTCCATGTCTCCAAGTTAAAACTCTTTTTCCCAATTTTCTTTTCAAATTGCAAAATAAGGGTATGCTCTTGGTTAAGCCCGGTAATAAAATGAGAAATCAATAAAATTTATGTTAACTCCATTTTCTATTTTGTGCTAATCTACAGGTCTCTTAATCGAAGGTTCGTTTGGTTCAGCCCAAATAGTAATTAACAGTAGGGGCTGACACCTACAGGAAGCCATGGACTCAAACAATTAATAAACGTCTATTTTTATAGGGGGAACCTTAGGGACATATCACAATTAAAATATTATCTGTTTCTTATCCATCCTAAAAGAAACTATTCCTTTTAGGGTGAGATTTGCGACCCTACACATGCCTATATCTCGAGTGATTTGTAGGCTGATTATGAGGGCATTGTACTCAGCCATATTATTAGAGCATGACTCAGTTAATGAATATGCTTGGAGAAGGACATGACCAAGGGGAGCAATGAGCACTAACCCCACACCTGCGATGATAGTTCCTTCATGTCCATGTTGCGATACGCTGTCGAAATAAAGTTGCCACACTTGATGGTTTGAGATGACATTTGACTCGAACAACTCATCTAGAATGTTCTTGTATAGCTTGGAAGATTCAAGGATAGGATGATCTATGAGAAAGTTTATGATTGCTTGTCCTTTAACCACTTTTTGGGGTACAAATATCATATCGTACTGAGAAAGCAGTATTGCCCATTTTGTGAGCCTGAATTTTAGAGATCCTGTCTTTCTCAAGAGTACTTGTAAAAGGATTAACTCTTAAAATGACATGGATGGATTGACCAATTACGTAGTGTCACATTTTTTCGATAGCAAAGACCAGAGCTAGACACTCCTTTTTGATTGGAAGTGATGTTCAGCGCTGATCATGGTTCCGCTTAAGTAGTAGATAGCCTATTCATGGCTTTGTTATTCTTCTGAGCAAGAAGTTCTGTAAGAGAGTGGTCCATAGCCTTAACAAAGACTCGGAATAGCTTCCCTGAAAACAAAGCAGCTAGAATAGGTAGCTTCATGAGATTCTTTAATCTCGTCTAAGGTTTTTTGACAAGAGTTGTCCCATATGAACGAAATGCTCTTCTTTATCAATCTTTAAAATGGTTGGCACTTTTCTGACAGATTAGCTATGAATCTACGGAACAAGGCTAGACACTCTTGCAAATCTCTAAGTTCTTTAAGGTTTCTCGGTGGCGACATCTCACGGATCGCTTTGATATTTTCTAGGTCAATGTGTATTCCCTTGATGTGATAATATACCTCAGAAATTTACCTGTTGATACCCTAGGAAGGACTTAGCCTGGTTCGTCCTGAGTTGATATGCATAATCTCAAATACCATTCTCCAATTGTTGAGGTAATCTTCTTTACAGTGGCTTTTGATTGCAAGGTCGTCAATGTAGCATTCAACCATTTTGCATAAATGCTTACAAAAAATTATACTCATTGCATGTTGGTAGGTAGCTTTAGAATTATTTAGGCTGAAGGGCATCATTGTATAATAGTACACCCCAAACGACTCCAAGAAGGGTTTAAACACTCTGTTCATTAGATCCATAAACACTGAAGGTGCATTCGTGAGCCTGAATGGTAATACTAGAAATTAATAATGACCATAGCGGGTTCGAAATGCAGTTTTTGGCACATCTTCTGGCTTGATCATTGACTGATTGTAACCATAACAAAGATCAATCTTGGAAAATACATGAGCTCCTTGTAGTTGAACAAATAGATCATCGATTCTCGGTATTGGATACTTCTTCTGAATGGTTATTTTATTCAATTCACAGAAGTCAATACATAGCCTTATACTATCATCTTTCTTCTTTACAAATAATACAAGCACACCCCATGGTGACACACTAGGCTGAATGAAGCCTTTATCTAAAAGTTCTAGCAGTTGCACCTTGAGTTCTCTTAATTCAGCTGGTGCCATGCGATAAGAAATTGGACTCGTACTAGGTAATAAGTCAATAGATGCAAAAGTTATCGTACCTGTCATCATATCTTTGTCTGCTTTAGCTTCCTTCTCAGTCAAGGAATAGACTCAAGCCTTGGCTTGAGGATGTCTATTCCCACTATTGGGCTGGCCAGTCTGGAAGGTTTTCTGAGATGGTTGTTATATGGGGCAGTTTGTAATTATGTGATCTTTCTGTCCACATCTCAAACAGGCTCTAGTATTTCTCCAACATTTTTTTTGCTTCATATCCAGGTATACGACAAATATCACGTCTCACAATCAATCTTTTGGTTATGAAATTGCTCCTCTCTGTGCCCTACATTCTGCCTTTTGTTTCTCCAATTTATATTCCTCCTACTACGATTATCTGGGCAAAACTGCTTCTTTGGATAGGAGCTGCTCTCCTCATTCTTAAGTTTTGCATCTATCTCATTTTTCTCAATTAACAAGGCCTTCTTTAATACTTCTCGATATGTAGGGAGTTCAAATGCACTGGCCATCTTCCTAATGCCCGGTTGAAGCCCTTCTTCAAAATGACGGGCTCTATCCTCTTACTTACCCAAGAAATGAGTAGCAAATTTGGATAGATAAGTGAACTCCTCCTCATATTCAGCTACCATCTTATCACCTTGCTCTAATTTTCAGAGTTCTTGTTCTTTTTGTTTGCGGATCGTTGAGGGAAAATACTTTTCATAAAAAATCTTTTTGAATTCATCCCATGATATATTATACACATTTTCTCCTCACGTCCTGACCTGCATTTGTCACCACCCATAAGCATGGTCTTTAAGCTTGTACACCGCATAATCAACCTTTTCCTCTTCATGGTATTTCATGTATGTGAAGACTTTTTCTATTTTAGTGATCCAATGCTCAGCAATCATCGGATTAGTGGTTTCCTTAAAATATGATGGAGATAGTTTCTTGAATTCACCCATGTCGATCCTTAATTTTGAGTGTTCAGTGTTCTGACCATTCATCTAGTTATGGTCGATTTTATCTTGCTGTCTGGTGTCTACAAATATCACTGCTTGTAGTAGTTCCATCAGGGTTTTGATGTCTACTAGGTTTCCTGAGGTTGATGCACGAGCAACTCTAGATCTCATCGTCTCACTTATCATTTGATTGAGGTCAGTATCTCTTTTAGGGGGGGTTTGATCATTACCTGTAACCATTTCTCCCTATAAATAATAAAATGTTTGGATCAACAATTATACAAGAGACAATTTCTAAGCCAATCACATATATGCAATTCAAGTAATTATGAATTCAATCATTGCTCAATACAGTAACACAATTCAATACTTACAAGCCAAAAGCATATTACTGATATTTAACTTTTTAGTTCATACACATATTCGAGTATATGGGTTTACATATATGCATGCATTTCTACCAAAAGTCCTGTATACACTAAAAGAGTAACTAAGAAAACCCATATACTATTTTACAAAATTGCCCTACTGCCTAAACTTTAATCCATCTTGTAAGAGGAGCTGCTAGAGCTAGACTCCTCTTTAGTTGACTCAGTTTCCTCTGAGTCCTCGCTACTATTAGAATCGGATATAGGAGCTAGGTCGATACGATAAGTCTCCCACCTATGAAGATCAAGATCTTTATCTATACCAAGACTACTTGACTCGCCCTCGGAGAAGGCGAGTCCATGATCATCACTGGAAACCGTGGCCATATTGAACTCAATGCCAAAGGAGTCAGATGAAATCATGATGACTTCGGAGGGCGAGGACTCTATCAGAATAATCTCTACTACTCGTTCATTGTCATCATAGGTATCGATCTCAGACTCAGAAGAATCTACTGATATGACCTCTACTGACTCTACATCAGAGGAAACTGGTGTCGCACGGTCAGCCAAAATCTCTTCTTGGTTTGTTTTATCAGAATCGTATTCTCAATCTTTTAGGTTGGGCTCCCAAGTGCAATTTACTGAGGTCGTGGAGCTAGAGTGGGTATCTGAGGAATTTATAGATGAATGTGTCCCCGCCATCCTACAAAAGGGGGACCATACATCATCCGCACACTAAAAATAAAAAGGACGAAATAAATTAAAATAAACAGGTGAAAAAAAACTAGAGAAATTCTAAACTGAATAAAAGAGCTAAAGTCCACATGTACCATCCCTAATATATCTAAAAGGAATCACTATAAAATATTTATATGCATACATGCATTTACACACATACACACACACACATATACGAGGAAAA
The DNA here is from genome assembly GCA_037177215.1 of Asparagus racemosus. Classification (NCBI taxonomy): domain Eukaryota; kingdom Viridiplantae; phylum Streptophyta; class Magnoliopsida; order Asparagales; family Asparagaceae; genus Asparagus; species Asparagus racemosus. Next base: position 10,689 of record JBAKGM010023443.1, read on the forward strand.
TGGAGGAACTTGATGCCAAGCTCAAGTTCTTGTGCTTTGTAGTGAGGTGACACATTCTCATCCACTCATTCAAATAGGGAACCACATTCACATGGGTTAGATAACACTCATCTAGTGCATATACACTATGATAACGCATCTTACAAGGTTTCTAACATTGAAATCTAGGCTCTGATACCATCTTATGCCCCAAAACTGTAGTAAGAATTCATAAATGCAGGTTTCACAGCAGCAGAGACCCATGCACAGGACAAAATCCGTGCACGAGTCAAGCCTGGCACTTCATATCACATAGCTTTCTCAAAAATATATAACCTGCTGATGATAGAAGTTTAGAGCAACCTATATATACAACTAGTACGTACAACTCGAACTGACACCTTTATAAGTTTTTTTACATAATAAAGCACACTGTTAGCTATACATAACACCAAAGGAGAGGCTTTTCCAAATAAATGCCTCTTAGCGATGTGCCGGAACCAAAAGTTCACCTTAATACGCAGGTACATCAGATCTAAAATGTGTTTTTAAAACGACAAGGTGAACTAGAGCTCAGTGAGAACATTTTTCACTAGAGATAACTAACAAAATAATAATAATAATTCCTAAAAATAGTGAATTATAAGTTTTGCAATGAAAATTTTTAAAATATAGCAAAATATGGTCCAAGAACAACATACTATTGTTAACTTCGTAAAGGAACACAACATTTTAGATTTCTTTCTTATGTGCAAACTAAATATACTATAATATAATCTAGAATAAGACTCTTTTGAAATCAAGGTAAATACTAAGACAGAAAATAGACTATTAAATTTTATGCAAAACTAAAAGATTGCTATTTTCTCAAATTCACTCTCAAATGTCAAAATCTCAAATCTTGATGAGTTATTCATGTAATGCAAGAATCACCTCATAGTTCATCCTAAGGCTACGAATATTATAGCCTTGTAGCATGGAAATGCGTAACACGCACCACAGAGAAGGTAAGTCCTGGGAATTGAATGCACCTAACATTGTCATAGGTTGTTGGCCAAATACAGAAGAGCCAGAACAGACTTCAGAAGGGCTAAATATAGAAGGGCCAAATAAAGGTCCATTCACCATGTGGCAGGCACAAACAGAACACTTTATAGTGTACTTCGTGAGGGTTTTTAAAACATTGAGAATCACTTGTAAAATCAGCAACACATCACTTATTAGAATTTGCTAAATATTTTTGAATCAAGTGGACGAGTATGAAACTCGTTATTTCAATTAAAATAATTTACAGATTTCACTTTTCTCTATTTTTTTAGATATTAAGGGATGGATTGGCTCACTCCAATTGGCTTTCTGACTGTCACGAAAAATCTTTAAATCTATTAAACTGTTGAAACACATTCAAAATACTTCTTTTCTTCAAAAGCTTTCATATAAAATATTTTTCACAATTAATTGAGATCGCATGAAACTAAAACCACTTATCATATTTTATGTGAAATGAAATTTACTTTTAATGTCTTGTACGAAATCAAAATCATATTATGAGCTAGGCCACAACAGAACTAGATCGAATCACATTTAACTTTATAAACATGAAAAGAATAGATTATTTATTTTTTGAGCACAAGATCAATCAAATATAGCACTCACGTAATTTTATATTATAAAATGCTAGTGAGAAATGAACTCACCTTTAGTGGACACAACTGCCTCAAAATATTACTCCCTTGGATATCAACGGGATCCTATAATATAAATATATAAGACTAATATTAATATAGGACAATCATATATTATAGGTTAATCACTTCATAATCTAGGGCCAATCAGATTCAAATATAAATAAATAATAATTAAAATCTATAAATAGGGTACACATAGGCTTTTTGCTAATTTTAGCAATTTATCATAATTTCTATAGCTCTTCTTTATTAACTTTTGAACCTCTTATAAAATTATGGCAAAACAGGGGCCTACAAAGAATTATCCACACCCAAAAGTTATCTTTTATTCTTCAGCTTGGACCTATTTACAAACAGAGAAAATAATAGGGGTCTATATGTAATTATCCTGCTCATATATAATCCTAGGTTTCTCAGTCAGGGTCTGTTTACAATCCTTGTGGGTTTCAGGGACTTAGAATAAATTCTTACGTCATAACTCTCTATCCTCCACTCAAGTGGATTTATTATTAGAGCTAAAATGACTTAGGGATATTGATAAATTTTCCAACCCTTTCCTTGGCTCTGTACCTGATCATCTTCCTCCTTTAGCATTTCTTTTTTTATTTTTTTTGCTACTACTCAGGCCCTCATGCTTTCCCCCAGTCCTTTGCTCCTCTGTCGGGGTGACCTCACGACGGTGAGGCCTCACCAGTGAATAGAGTCATCGGCAGTGAGGTCCTCGCTGAAGCTAGATAATTTTTTTTACATCAATTAATTTATCCAATCTCCATTTCAATCATAAAGAGCTAATTGGTATTTCTGTATATCCATATTTCTTTACATCATCAAAGAATACCAGTAAGAGAGAAGAGAAGTTAACTTCTTCAATTCTTGCTTAAGTTATTTCCTCTTCTTTCACTTGGTTTAATTTTTCTCCCTTATTTCTCCTCTTCTCCCCTAACTGAACTTTAGTTTGAAATGTGGTGAGAACAAGGAACTGCTAGAATTCTCAATTCTTCTCCATTCATATAGTTTGAAGAGGCTTGAGACACGCGTCCTCCTGCCACTCTTGTTTTCTAATCACAAAAGGCCAACAAGATTATGATGAATTTTGGGCTGATAGCAAAACTAGGTAATGTTCACAAAAGACCCCCATAAAAACTTATTTACACACATTATTATTATTATTATTATTTTAAGGGAAAGATATAATTAGTTAAGTGTTTAGGGCTATTACATGATGAATCTCAGAGTCCCAAAAACTAAGAAAATTTTCTTGAACTTCTTAAATTTCTCGGTGAACATAGTAAAAAAATCAGTGATGTTATTCTACAAAATGCACCACAAAATCATAAAATGATTGCTCTAAGTATCCAAAAAGATAGAGTGAATGCGCTGCTTCTTAGACAACCAAAGCTATCATTGGTGATATCCGTGAGGAGTGTTTTCTGTGATGGTCGATGAAGCTCGTGATGTTTCAATCAAACAGCAAATGGTTGCTGTGGTACGGTTTGTTAACAAGAAAGGACATGTTATCAGAAGGCCCTTAGATATTGTGCACGTCTCAAAGACCACCTCTTGTTCTCTTAAGATGACATTTGAAAAACCTTTTCCAAAGCATGGTTTGTCTATATCAACATTACGAGGCCAAGGCTATGATGATGTAAGTAATATGAGAGGTGAATTTAACAGCCTCAAAGCACTCATCAAGATGGAAAACGGATCTGCCTATTATGTTTATTGTTTCGCACGTTAACTCCAATTGGCACCAACTGCTATTGCAAAAAATCATATTGTAATAGCTTCATTTTTTGGCTTAATGACAAATGTCGTAAATGTTGTTGGAGCTTCATGCAAGCATCGTGATCAACTTCATTAAATACAATTTGCTAAGATTATTGAAGCACTACAAAATGGCAAGATTTAACTTGGACGAGGCTTGAATCAAGAAACTAGCATTAGACGTGCAGGGGATACACGTTGAGGGAAACATTGATCAGTTTGATTATTATGTTTTCATCGGTCATTGATATCTTGGAATTTATTATAGAGGATGGTTTAAATTCTGAGCAAAGAGTTGAAGCACATGCCCTGCTAGATTTATTATAATCTTTTGATTATATATTCAGCCTTCACCTTATGCGAAGTGTATCTGGAATTACAAATGAGTTATCCCAAGCACTATAAAGAAAGGAGCAAGATATTATAAATGCTATAATGGTCATAGAAATAGCAAGGAAAAGATTGCAAGGAATGAGAGATAGTGATTTAGATTCTCATCTTAGTGAAGTAGTTATATTTGCAAAAAAAACATACTAATTAAGTTCTGAATATAGATAGCATGTGGGTAGCTAGGGGCGGCCACGATGCAACAGACAAGGCATGACAAATCTCCATTACTACCGGATTGAATTATTTTATACAGCTATTGATGTGATGTATTCATCCTACGTGGTAGCTCCAATTTTATGATAAAAAATGACAACCAAACAATGTATTTAGCTAAAATTCAAGATTTTGGTCTTTTAGGTCCCATTTTTTCAATGCAAAGTTACAAAATGTTAGATGAGAAAAAAAGATTTATAAACTTTTAAATTTACTCACAGCTCAATAAAGAAATGGAGTTATCTTTGATTACTTATAATTCATAGTTATTCCCCCATTTGCTTTTTGGTTCATTATAGATTTTGTTGTTGAGTTTTTTCTTTGATTAGATTTATTTATGTTACTTCATTTTCTTTTGTAAAAAAAAGACAATATATTTCCTATTAAACAAGTTTGATCGATTTCACAAATAGGTCTTAATTTCTATATTTTTTTTCTTTGGCAAGTGTAAAACTGAGGAGGAGTCTGCTAATTGGTGTTATACGTTTGGCTGATTGATCAATATTAATTAATTTGATGTTAATGGCTTTTCATTGAAGATATTAGTATTAAGTTTGCAGATTTTTCTGAGTATTTATGCATATTTATATATATTACATTCAATAAGTGATATTTATTATTTTCTTTTAAAAAAGTGATATTTAGTATGTATATGTACGTGTGTTTGTGATGTATGTATGTATGTGTGTGGGGGTCTTTTGGAAAAAATATTTTAACATAGCAACACACTTTATAATAGGATATAAGATAAGATTAGATTAGATTATCAGATGGATCTCCTCAATTTTTTAAAAGATAAATTTCACTAAACCTTCAATAAGTTTAGCCATTTGGCCTAAACCTACAAAGTTTCTGAAATCCCCAGTAAGTTTTAGAATTTTAAAAAATCACCAAAATATATTAATTTTTCGCACTTAACCAAATAAGAGCATTAACCCATAATTTTACACTGACGAATATTATCCCTCAAGGCCAATATATATCTCCAATATATATCTCTGTAACTACTAAAAAAATACATAAAGTATAAATAGCCCTCTGATATATATGAAACTACAAACATCCCTTGTAAAAAATCTAAAAATCACAAAACCCCTTTAAGTTCTAAAAATTATAGAGAAACTTTTGAAAAATCAAAAAAATAATAAACCATCCCCTTTAAATTCTAAAAATTATAGATAACCCCCTTAAAACCACAAAAACTACAAACTATTAAAAATATGAAAATTATAAATAACACCTCAAAAAATTATAAAACTGCAAAAAGGCCCCTAAAAAATCTTAAAATTGCAAGTAAATCATAAAATTCAAAAAAATACAAAGAACTACTAGAAAATTTTGAATATTACAAACACGTCACGCTAAAAATAAAAAAAATTAGAAACACCCCCTTTTATAATCCATAAAATAAAAAACAACGTCCGCAAAAATCTGAAAATTACATAGTACTCAAAAACAATAAACAATCATTATTAGGGGTTTTCTACCAACAGTAATTAGGGGTTAATTTAGAAAACAAAAAAAATTCAGTGTCCTTATTTTGTATTTCCGTTGCAAGATAAAAAAAACTCCTACTCAAGTTATTTACTTTTGAAAAAGGAGTAATAGTCCAAAGAAAAAAAGATTTAGTACAATTTAAATTTTTTAATGGAAGTAATTTCAATTTTTAGAAGCAAAATCATAACTAAAAAAGAAATTTTTAGAGAACCAAAAAAAAAAAAAAGATCTACAAATAAAAAACCAAATCAACTCGTGCGAACACGGACATAACGCTTGTATGACAGAAGACAAATCCAATGGGCGATGGATGGTCATCATACTGAAGGAATGAAACGAAGAACTTAAGGCACCAAATTTGATCGAGCCTTTTCACGTGCATCCGCCATCTTTACGGACCAAATAATCCTTCTAAACAAACTCTCAACAATATCCATGGTCTGATTAGCACATCTCTTTTCAATAAACTTTGAGAAACCCGAGACGGAGAAAGCTCGGCAAGTGCCGCGAATATGTGGACATGATAGAGAACGGGACAAATTCCAGCAACGAGCCGGAGACGCGTGAGGGGAGAGAATTTTCCAATCAATCTGCAACACTTTGCTCCTACGTTTCTCTTGTGATACCAAGTGAAATTTCCTACCCGTTAGAAACTCCCTTTCACCGACATGCGGGCCCACTTCACATCAGTAGTCGGAAAGAGAGAGTTAAACAAAGAAGTTCACCAGTCTCGATCATTGCCTAGCCTGCCCCTTAATATTTCTGGCTGTGCACCCTCAACACAATTTTATAATGTCTCATTAGTTAAACATGATGCATGATTTGATCCTATAAGGACCTTTACTAACACCTAATTAGGTCCTTTTTAAGGGTGAAAAGGGGTAAAAGTAGAAGATATATGAATAATTTACTTACAATTTTATGAAAAGTAAAGAAAATGATACTTGCTGAAAACTAATAGAGAAATAAAAAAAAAGGAATTAGAAAAACAACGATTTTTGCCGTCCCAAATGTTTCTATCAATAATATTTCTCCCTGTTATCGAGATGGAAAGCAAAGACAACTGGTTAATCATTTTCCTATTCCCATTATTTTCAGTGTAGATTAATAATCATGGATTGATTTATTCCAAAGAAATAATTATTGATTACATGGTGACATTAGTTTCAAGAAATTTCAGATCTTCCACTGTACATAGATATAGTTTGCAACAACATTCAAGACGAAATCAATAGACAAATCGCACACATAAGCATCATAAAATTGAGAAATTTCTTTTTGCCACCATTCTCCCTTCCACTTGATGAGGAACTCCTACGTGCTGCAAAAAAAGCCGCGCTACTTGCTCCTCCACCAGCAGCGCCACCACCGCCACGTAGATTTCGACCTTCCAATAATGCTTCATGGTTTATTTGTTGAGGTACTGCTGGAGAAAGCAAATAAAATTATGTGTTGCCTGATGAAATTAATTGTTAGAAACAAGTAAAGATAAGCAAGAATGATCACTTACATGAAGTTTCATTTTTTGCTGCCTCAATTACAATGGCGTGGAAAGCAATGAAAGAGATGAGGATAATAAGGAAGAGGAGGGAAGCAGAGGACCTCTTCATTGTTGTTGCAAGGAAGATGAAGGGAGCTAACGACCTCCTTGCTTTTGCTGTGATCGTGGAAAGTGTTATATATAATAGGGTATACGTTAAATATAGAAGGTTATATTTAGAGGTTTTCTAATATTGGTCTTCTAAATATAGCATATTTCATTATTAGATCCTAATCATCTAGCTAGGTTCGTAAATGTGATGGTTGAGGTTCAGCTATTTCATCGTTTCCAAATTTAGTATAGACATTAAGTTAGTTATTTTTCAATGGTGCTTTTTGGCTGATGATCATTTATTCTTTTTGTTGTAGTGGACAAAACTACCAAATTCTTATTTTAGTAGGACTTTGACTACAATATAATATTTGTTTCATTCACTGGCGATAGTATGGCGTTAACAATTAATACAAATCTAGTTATTTTTCCAACGTAAAATATTGTCAAATCACTAGCAAAATAATCGGCATCCTAGACTAATCAAACTAAACGGAAAATATTCTGTCTAGTTTGACTCAAATTACACGGAAAATTCCGTTTAAACAGTTCCGTCTAGGTTGAGGCAACCTAGAGAAAATTTCGTCTAGATTGCCAACCTAGACCCTTTTTTTTATAAATTTAAAAAATTTAGTGGGCCCCATCATCCTAGATGGAAAGTCCGTCTAGGATACGTCCTAGATGGAAAACTCCATCTAGGATGGTGGGGCCCACTTAAAACTTTTGAAGAAAACCCTAGCCCTAATTCTTCGGTTCTCCAAGTCGCCACAGTTTTTTCACTCTTACTTGACCAATTGGCTGATCACCGCTCACTGCCGCTAGGTTCCGCTCGCCACCACACTGCGTCGCGCCATGCCGCTCGACCATCAACCGTGCCGTGCAGCTCGACTCGACCGCACTGCACCATCTCGTCCACCGTGCCATGCCTCTCGACCATCGACAGCACTGTGCTGTGCTGCTCGACTATCGACCGCACCACGAAGCTGAACCGCGCCGCAGCGTCTCGTCCACCGCCACCGAACGCAGTGCTTCGACCGCCCTGTGGTTGTAGAGCCGCCACCTCCTCAGTCTCTAAATTTCTATAAGGTGTGTATTTTCATGAAATATTTTATTTTTAAAAATTTTTGCTATTTATAGTTCAATTTTACAAATAACCTAAATTCTAACCCAAATGAAAAAAGATTATGTTATGACCCTAGAAAAAATTTTCAGTTATTAACCCTAATTTTAAATACTAATTCGACAATATTTTTCCATATGTAAACAAAACTTATAATTAATTCTAAACCCTAAAGTAACTACATCTTTGCCCTAATTAAATAATACTTTTAGTATTAAAAATAGAGTGATATATAATGCAATATGTTATAATAATGTGTTATATATCCAATTTAGGTGAATAAAATGATAATGTTATCTCTAGACTCCCGTCCAATAATTACATCCAATTCTTTGGACTTATAGTATAAGGTGGACGACTCATATATATAGAGGAGACGAGAAGAATAAGGAGAAGATCAAGGCAAACCTCGCATTTATGGTAAGACTTACTTATAACTTATTTAGAAATGTTAACTGAAATTCTTCTAAAATTTACTTAAATTTTCTTAGATCTATTCCCAATGCTGCAATATTTTTTAATCTTATGTGTGTGCTTCAGGAGGGTTTTGAAGCCGCAACCAAGGAGGCAGCAGCACTGCACATGTCTCAGGAGGAAGCAGAAGGTGAGCTAGACTCTCACATGCTATCTCCAGAGGATAACATCACTCTCACTGAGAATATATTGGGATATAATAGGTACGGGTGGCAAGCAGTCAAATCGAATCGAATACTATGTTCCTATTTATATTTGTTTAAAATTATCGAATTTGAATGTGAACTCCAATATTCATTTCCACCCCTAATAATAGGAGAGGAAGATATCCAATGCATGGTGTTAGAGCTGCACCGGGTATAAGCATAAGATCATTTACAGCATCCTCCATGTCATCTATAGCAACAACAGCAGTATTAGTCAATATTTCTGCTATGCCACTTGTTCAACATGTCTCCACCCATTTTGCGTGGAAAGATTGACTCAGAACTGTACGTTCAGGTAACTAAGGAGATGAGTAGTGTTGTGTTGAGGGCCCACATGGTGGATGCAGTCATGGCCCACATTATAAGTTGCTTGGCCGGTGTGGTTCCTGCTAATCTGTTTGGTGATGTTATATCACTTATAAACTTGGGCGCCTGTAATACCAGCTTTGGCCAAAGCAGTGCACATGTATCCTATTTTCGTGTTAATACTATGTTAATATCAGTTCATTAAATCTTCTGTAATTACGTATTACTCCTATAAATGTAGAAAATTACACGAAATATTATATATTGGTCCCCATAATATTCAATAGTTGCATATTATTTACATTAAAGTGAAAATACTAAGGAACTAATGCTATTGCATATCAATCCCCAAAAAAATCAATAGTTGCATATTTTTTTCATAAAAGCGAAAATCCTAAGAAACTAGTTCTAAATTGAATATTTAAGGGACTAATATATTTAAAAACCCTTTATATATGATATATTGTCAAATTTTACACGATTCTAAAATATAATCAATTTGACCTTCAGGTTGGAGATATTGGAGGGAGCAGTAGTGGTTTTCGTATGAGGGATAAAGCCACTGCCGACGATGAGTTGTGAGATTTTTTTGTATTTTATGCACTAAACAGTTTTTTATTTGTAAGAGTACTCTATTTTATTCATCTAGCGTTATATGGACTTCGTATTGCTAGTGTATCTGTTATAAATATTCGAATAAGATAGATTTTTATTGAAATGGATGTTGGATTGGATTGTCGGTTGTGTATATTGGATTGGATTGGAATATTGATTATGTGTATTATATTTGATTGGATGCGGGTGTAAAATGAATAGGAAATGTGTATTGATCTGTATATACAGGTAAATATAAAATGTACAGGGTATCAATTATTTTAAAAACAGTTTCTATGAAATACAGCAACCTTGACAGAATTTCCGTCTAGGCGACAACCTAGATGGAAATTCCATCTTGGCCGCAACCTAGACAGAAAATCCGTCTAGGTTGCTTCCTAGATGGATATTCGTCGAGGTTGCTCCGTCTAGAAAGCAACCTAGACGGATATTCCGTCTAGGTTGCGTTATTCCGTCTAGGATGCAACTTAGACGGAGTTGAACTTTCTTCTAGGTTGCCTTTCATTTAGTTAGGCCAACCTAGACGGATTTCCATCTAGGTTGATTCAACCTAGATAGACTTGTCTTGGATATACTTTTCTAGACGGATTTAAGACAGACTTTTCTAGACGGATTTCTATCTAGTTTGGTCTAACTAGATGGATTTCTGGGCACCCTATAGTTTTTTCCATCTAGGTTGCCTATTTTTCTACTAGTGAATTGACACCAAATATCAATATTAATCATAATGTTGCAAGTGAAAGAAAACGTACCATATTGTAAATTTATTCCTACTAAAAACACGAATCTGATAATTTACCCTCTTGTAATCATAACATACTCCCAATAGCTTATTAATAACGAAACCAAAGAATATTCTTGAGACAGATGATCATCTATCTTTTTCTGGCCCCTTTGCTCAAAAGACGTGAGAATTCTTTATTGACCATTTCCAAATTGTATCATAGGCTATGGCATCATAGAGACATATGGATGATTAATTCATCGGGACTTCTTATGCTTACTGATCAAACCAAAGTTCTTTTGCAGTAATCTAAACCTTCAAGCTCACACTGATCAACGGAGTGCTCCAATGAAGGGGTAGCATACGGATGCAGTTTGATAGTACTATACAAATCGAGTTGAAACACTATTTTATGTCTGTGATATTCCTCGTGCCTGCCACCATCAAAGTTGCATGATCTGAACAAATACCTACCAGAAAATTTTTTTTCTTTCCTTCTTCTCAAGAGTTCTAGTTTGACCACTTTATGTGATTCCCGATTCCATCTTTTAGTTGACTAGTATATCATTTTAAATAGGTAAAATTTCAATATATATGCATACGGCTCTGTTGTAGGCCCTTTTCATTTAATCAATATTATAATAATAATAATAACTCTCTTTCCATTTCCTAGTGTTATTAGAAATTTTACATATCCGATTCCGGCTTTTATTTGACTAGTATATTATTTTAAATTTGTAAAATTTCAATATATATGCTTACGGCTCTGTTGTAGCCCCTTTTCATTTAATCAATATCATTTTTAAAAACTCTCCTTCCATTTCGTAGTGTTATTAGAAATTTTACATATCCGTAACATTCCGTTACGCATTCTCTTGATCGCCTCAATTAATTATCATTTGGGATCATCAGAGTATTGAACGTAATGAAGAGCATCTCAATTTCGTTCAGGTGTATGGTAGAACATTGGCAATATTCACAATAATTTTAGGAGATTAGCTGCATGATAAGCAAGTATTGGGGGGTAATTGAAGGAATAAGGTGGTTTGCACCATAAATAGAAGAACTAAAATTCTCAAGCTAACCCTCAACTACCCATGAATAATATAAATTAGCACTTTCTATGTAGGCGTTCCGATAGGATTTGCACTCAATTGAGGAACTGTTTGGTTCGCAATAAGTACAACTATAGAGATAAGTATTGCAATCAAACATATTTTTCATTAAAAAAAATTGTATTTTGCATGTTTGGTTGTTAAATTATAATTGAAAGATAAGTGAATTTACAATTAGTAGAAAAAAATGTAGCAAATGTTGTTCCCAGTTGGTGGGCCGAAAGCTAGAACTTCCAAAAATGAAAATAAAAAAATTTAAGAGTGAGTTTGGCAATGGTCAAATTGGCTTATAAGCGACATTGAAATATTTGACAAATTGCTTATTTTGGCGTATAATCTATCAATAATAAGCTAGGATACCCTAGCTTCATTTTTTGTGGAGTATGAGTCATTAAGTTTAACCAAGTCAAATACAATTTAAGCTGACAACTTCAGTGCTCCTACAATAAAACTTTTGATGTTCCAAGGATAAAGTTGTAGTTAATTTTTGTATCTTTCGCTCTCTATACTTCTGTTAAGGGCCTATTTGGTTAAAAAAACTTGGAAAACACATGGAAGACTACTGACATAGTTTTCCTGTGTCAGAATAGCTAAAATGGATTCCTATTCTTCAGTGTGATTCACAAGAAAATAATTGGGAAAATTTTTCAGAAACATCAGCAAATATCATCTTTGGTGAAAAAGTCATTTCAGAGTTTTTAAGGCAGAATTGCTAGGAAAACGCATTAAAAAATATTTTAAAAATGGGTTGATGGTAAAGAAAGCACCAATATGTCTTTTCTTAATATGTTTGTTTCCTGATTTTGAGTTTTGAACCAAAGCATGGATTTATGATGAAGTAGGTTTTCCTTTCTTTTTGATGTGCAAAGCAAAGCAAAAAAAAAAAAAAACGCTTTTCCAAACAATGCGTGGAAAACTCAAAAAATACTTTTTTTATTGGAATCCTATTCTTGTATTACTTGGAAATGAACCAAGCAGGACCTTGATGTGTTGAAACAAATCCAAAAAAAAAAAACTTTCCCAAGAAATACACGAAAAACTCAAAATTTGCTTTTCTTTAAATTAGAATCCTATTCTTAGAATTGAACCAAACAGGCCCTAATGTCTCCCACATGTGGGTTTGGAGTTCGATAGCCAGTTTGTAAATTTGAGATCTTTTCTTGAACTTTCTTAAAACTAAACTTTGAATGCTTCATCTTCGCCATCCGCTCCCTGCATCTCGCGCTCCAACCGAAATGAACCTATATTATTGTTTTAAAAAGGAAACAATTATGCATAGGAATTGGGGAAAGAGAGCTTTGTGATCTCATCTCAATTTTGACATGTGATGGGGTAGTCTATAATCACAGAATCAGTGAGTTTTGAGCTCAATTTAGAAATCAAAGGAAGACAAAAGAAGGAAAATTGAAAGCAGATCTAAATATTTTTCAACTCTAAGATCAAGTTGAAGTTTCTTTCTTTCTCTAAATCCAAGCAAACATCAATTTTTCTTTCTTTTTTTATCTATAATAGTAACTATCTATTTTGCCCTTTTAATAAAATAATTAAGTAAATCCTATTTTCGGATGATAGAAGTAAACCTCTACAATTAAACCCCTTAAAATTTCACGAAACCCAAGTTCTCATTTAACAACCCATCACCAACCTCTTGTCCCTTTTAGTCATTTTGAGAACAATGATAGATTATAGGGGTTTTTGTTTCTAGGCCTAAAAGTTACCCTGATTTATGGATAAACCCAACATCTTTTGCTTATATCCTTAAACCCAATGAACTTTTTGTATTTACCTTTAAACCAAAATTGTATAATTTAGAGGTAGAGTATCTTGTATTTATACATTTACATGGTAAAAACCCCAAAATACCCCTTTTAATACTCCACTTAAATCTATATCTCTCTCCTCTTCTTCTCCGTCCTAACTGTTAGTTCCTTTGTTTTGATGATGTTTTAACAAACAATTTATAACTAATATTGTTTGTCTAGTGTTTGTGTTTCT